>JAAAKE020110930.1:0-16738 GCA_010014785.2 Anisolabis maritima
AAGCCTTAAATTAAAGGCTTAAAAACCCTCAATCCTAACAAAAAAATCATTCCCCGGTTGGTTACCCCTGGTGTATCTTGCACTAATGGCACACACCATTCCCTATCGCCGGTTCTCTAACGCATTCCCGGTCACCCTCCCCAGTCCCCCATGATCTATGTAACGTTTATTCGGTTCACCATTTTATTAAATCTTTTATTTTGAGATTTTTCGTTTGTGGGAATTAATAAATTATTAAAATTAAAAAAAAAAATTAAATTAAATTGGCAATTAAATTCTTTTATTATTAAACTCTTCTTGGGAAGCTCCCCCTGTGCCCGAGTTTTTTTTAGTCTCTTCGGCATCTAAGGCCATATAGGCTTGAAACGATACACAATAAATAAATATATTGTGTATCGTTTCGAGTCTATATGGTCTCAAATGCCGAAGACTTAAAAAAAAAGGAATTTTTTTTTTTTATTTCTCTCCTTTAAGCCAGTGGCCATAGGATTAAAAAAATACATTTTACAAAAAACAAACATGTAAATCATGTAAATGTAAAGTCTTATAAAAAAAAGGAATTAAAAATATTTATTTTGTTACCTTGGCAACTGGTCTTCTTATCTTCTCTATGGGATACTTAAAATCCAAAAGAGAGGGCCCCACACTCTTTTGAAGTGGAAAATGATTAATTCATCTTAAAGATCATTCATTCTATTTATTACATTTACAGCCAATTTATTCAATATTGTTAGAGTAGTTCAAGAAAAAATCGCAAAAAATCTAAAAACATAAATAAGTAAAGTAGACCTCAAACAATTGGGGGAGGGGGGAATAAGGGTTAAAACATTTCAAAGATCATCTATTTAGCAATTGATTTATGAATTTTAATCAAAACAATAAGAGCTAATTTTGAGAAAATCGAAAAAAACTAAAAAGGTACACTAGTAAAGTACTAGTACTCTGGCTAATTTTATTGAAAAGCTTCAAGGTGTATGCCACGTGGGTACCTAGTATAAATATAAAATTTCAGACCCGTACCTTTTTTCTTTTTTGAGAAATTTTGTTCACAGACACACTATTTTGCGAGACCCATTTTATTTAAAGTCGGCGATCCTCAAAGCGTGTATTTCCGTTGAAATCTCGAAGACGATTTTTTTTTAGCGATCGCAATACTTTCTCATTATATATTCCATATATTGGTAAAAAGAACGTAAAAAAGAGATTCGATGAGGGATCGGACACTTAATTGCAAAATTATAGTATTAGTGACGTCATAAATATGTATAAGGGCTAGAGATACATCCATTGGCTTAAGGATTAAGGAGTAAGGTTGAAGAAAAAAAAGGAACATTTTGAAATCTATTATTTATTTATAATTTTACATTTGTTTTACAGAGAGAGAGAGAGAGAGAGGATTTATTATTATTATTATTATTATTATTATTATTATTATTATTATTATTTTTCTTTAAAGCGTTTTGAATGTTTTTAAGATGAATACATATTTTAATCAAGAGTTTATTTAGTTTGGAGATCTTATTTGGTATTATCTTTAGGAACATGTTCAAATGTTGATTGCATTTGTTCAAGAGGGAGATTTTAGAAATTCATTTCTTTATTGTAAAGTCAACAATAGAAATAATAACAAAATAATAGTAAATAATCTTAAAAAATACTTTTTCGGAATTAAAATTTCAAGCAATCCTACCATATAATATAGTACTTAGAAAAGTTAATCACTCTAAATAGGTATTGAATTTTCTCATTTATAAGAGATATCTACCTTTGCAATGGATGCATACCAGTTAGAAACAAGATAAGTGCATGCAATCCAATGCGAAATAAATATAAAATTTCAAACCAATTAAAAAATGTATTCATATGTTTTTTTTTTCTCACTAAAATATTATCAGTGGTGGTTCGTTGCATTAAATTAATATTGCTCCCAAGATCCATTTTATAAAAAGAGTGCATCGAATTATATTTACAGCTTTCGGGTAAAGTTTTTGAAGCACAAATGGTCACGCCCCTGAACTGACATTAAAATAAAATTTTTTTATTTATGGCTCTTTCATTTTCGCCGACTCCTCTTCCCATTTCAGTTTAAAAATTACAGCCAAAAAGTAAAAAATGAAAAAATATGCTAAATTTTTTTCAATTTATAAACATAATTATTTTTTATTAAATACTATTTTAATTTAATTTATGGCCTTCTCCAGATTTTATAAAATGGTCTTAGAATTAATGGGATTTTTTCTAAGAGGACGCGTGCGCTTATAAGAAACTAAGAATCTTCTAATCAAAGATCGGATAAAACTCTACTGACTGCAGATTAGACAGAAAAATTGGGGGTGACTTCTGGTTTATATTTTGTACCAACATCTCTAGTTGATATCTATGATTTATTTCAAAGCAAATGATTTTCAACTTAAACAAAGAGAATTCATCGATAGGAATTAAATTATTTAAGAACTCACTATAAATATATTTGAGTTAAATTTGATTACTTAAAGTTGGTCATATGTGCACTTTGCATAGGACATTTTTTGATAAATAAATAAATATATCATAAATGAATTTATTATTACGTAGAGATTTCAAAATTGCTTTCTAAAAGCTTTTTGGCTAAAAAATATAATAAAGAATTAAGAAAAAAATAATTACATTTTTTTTTTGTACTATTTTATATATGTATAATCATATTTCATTATTTAATTAAAATTTTAAAAGATTTTAGAATTTCTTTCATAAAATTTTTTTATTGATAAAAATGCTGAAATATTAGCCGTTAAGAACTTTGCCGAGCTGTAAATTAATATGGCCCCATCAAGGTAGAATTTAATATCAGCAGCTCATTGCGGCAACCAACCGCGCTGCCAAATGATTCATGTGTTTTTCAATAGAAGCTATTTCTTTTTAGCGGTTGGGCAGTAGATAGTGATGAAGTAATTATTTCTAAACGCTTTCCATTTTACAACGTTCGTCAAATATTACTCTGATCGCAACCGAAGATAGGATATAGGATTTATTCAAATTATCATCTTCAATAAAAATTTAATATTGTCAAAAAATTAATTTTCAATGGGATAGGAACAATGGAAGAACGTGGCTTCGTCTCCGGCGAGTGCCTCATTTTTTAAATTTACGTGTTTAAGATAAATAACTTAACATAGCAAAAAATTAATTTAATTGAATTCATTTATCAGAGAAAAGACGTGACTCACACAGGAATTCTATTTCAGAAATTATAAATGAAATCTTAAATAGCCGGTGGCATGGAGGGAGGAGTTTTAGGGATTACCCCCACCCCCATTACCTGTGTAAAAAAATTAAAATAATTTTTTTTTATATTCTTCTAAAACCACTAAAATAAAAACATTACTTAACAAATATATCTTTAAAATAAATTAATTTTCAACTAAGTTATCTTTAAAAGTAATTTGAGGGTAATAAATACTCCACTCAAATCCTTCTCATGAGAAATGTCTAGAACCGGTTCTGATATATTAAAAATTATATTTATATAAATTATATTATAATCTTATATTAATATATTTAAAAACTAAAAAGTACTAATAATTTTACAATGAGATTAAAGAAGATTAGGAATAATATATTTACTTAAGAAAAAAATATTGATTTTACCGTCGGTGATGGATTCTTTGGATGCTCCCCATCCCCATACCAAATTCTTAAATCTGATAAGTTGTTTGAATGCAGTTGTTTGCCAGATTGATTCAATTGCTTTTAAATAAGAATATATCTTTGAGAATAATATTTAAATGATATTTGTTATTTTCTCCCACCCCGTGGCCGAGAGGTTAGAGATGTCAATATTGATAACCTTAAAAACCAAAGAGTGTGGGTTCGGATCCCAGGCAGTCCAATGAAATATATTTAAATCAATTAGATACCACTTGATATAAAAAAATATGCTTGGATAATGGAATCATAATAAATATATATGTGTATTGTTTAGTTTATATGACCCAAGATACCGAAGAGGCTAAAAAAAAATATTTATAATTTGATCTAAATTTAATTAAGATATTGATTCCATTTATATTAATATCATTAAATTTTTTGAAACAAAATTAGGTATTATAAAGAATTAGGTTAAGAATAGACCATCATTATTTATTTGTTTTAAAATACCGACAACGTTGCATTTTTAAAGGGGGCAAAAGCGGGTGAGAGCTTTTTATTTGCTTAAATATTTTATTTTCAATTCAGATTTATTCAAATGTCTAGGCATGCTTGTTATATCACATCTACCCCTTTTGAAGTTTTGTCCGATCCTTGATTAGAAAGAGGATCTCTATAAAAAAAACCACCCCTGATAGAGATATCGTTTTTTTTTTTAATCTACTTTATAAATAATTAGACTTTAAACAAATTATTATATATATTAAATAAAATTTTATTTATAACGTTAAATTAATATTTTTTTAAATAAAAATACGATTAAAACAACAAAAAAAAAGAATTTCAATTCAAAATTGAAAAATTAATAAAAGATGATATAAATTTTCTCATGAATTATTGCAAAAAAAGTTTATTACAAAATAAAATAATAATTTAAAAATAAAACCTCAATAAATTAATAGAAAGTAAAATGCCCTTTCTTCTTCTTCTTTTTAGATGAAATTAATATTTTTGTTTTTTGTTCAGTCTTGTGTTTTTAATTGAAACAAGTTTTTTTTTTTTAGTATTGCTACTTGATTATTATTTATTAATTAGTCCAAACCTAAATTCTCTGCTTTTTTCAAAAATAAAAGAAAAAAGCAAGAGGTTATTGTGTGTGTGTGTGTGTGTGTGTGCTTATTAAATTAATTGATTCAAAATATTAGAACAATTTTTTGTTTCTCATTCAGGTAACTCTAAAATTTCACTTACAAAAGTAGCGACATCTGTGTCCCTACACGAGTGTGTCTTACAAAAGGGCATTTCCAAAAGTTCTTGGTAATTTGGTCTCGCGAGATAATTTTTTTGAAGACTGAAAACAAAAAATCATATTAATATATCATATATAGTAAAATTATAGTAATAAAATTAAATTTTATTAGATATACTATTTTATTAGATATATACTCAATTCAATTTTTAGTCGATAAATTGGGTCCTGAAAAAAACGTGTAAAAAATATATTATATTAATGGAAAAATTAAAGATTGGTCTTAGAACCACCTTAAAAAATTATCTAAAATAATGCAAAATTAAATAATTATGTTAGAATCTTATCAGAGCTATATATTTTAATCAGGTCTGAGTCATACATAAGGGTAAAGTCATGTGGGGCACCACGGCATTGAAATTTCAAAATCCAAAAGTTTACAAATAAAAAATAATTCATCAAAATAAAAATAAAAAAGATAAGAAAAAAATATTGAAAGCTCTTACAATAGAATCATTCTCGGGATCTTAGAAATCTTAACCTCATTATAAAACACTTTTAGCAAAAAATTTCTCCTAAGGTTCTCTCACCCAATCAATCACAAGGCGATCCGAGAACAATATACTATTATAATCTATAAATAAAAATATTATTTAAAAAAAATAATTTAGGATACTAAGGGGTCACGAGTCGAGTAAAGAGGTTAAGAACCACTGCTCTAGAAGGCTGCTCTGCCTATCACTCTTTCCTGACCGCACTTCGTTTCTGGTCCGAGAATAACTCGACTGCACAGTGTACTTTATTCATAAATATTATAAATTTATTAACATTTTTATCAATTTTTTATGTACATTTAAAAAGGCAATTTACATAATTTTTAAAATAATACCATTTAGAAATGAATTCCTCGAAATCTTGTGAGAAAACACCAGATGGAAGCCTCGGTGGGTCATCTTTCACCACTTGCTTCAATTGTTCAAATGGAGTCGCCCAAGTTTGATAAGGAAATCGTCCAGTGGCCAATTCAAGAAGAGAAATACCCAGACTCCAAACATCTGAACGAATATCATACTAAAAACAAACAATAAAAAATTCGTATTTATTAAGTAAACTTATAAATTTTCTTGAAACATCGCATAGCCCAGAAAGTAGTACGTATTTATTTATAAATTATAATAATGGTTTATTTAATAAGAAAGAAGATAGAAGAGAAAGTTGAAATGAAAAATTCTTATCTTTTCTCTTCTTTCTCCATGATTCGTTATCTTAAATATATAAATTAAAAAATATTTAAAATTTGATAAAAAAGAGAATAAAATTAATAATCAGAGAGTGACCCCGAGGGCCAAGACTAATGAACGCCTTGTGTAAGTCATCGGTAATTTATTATTTATATATCTAAGTGAAAAATTATAAACCCTAAATGGCCTTAGAAGATGTTTTCACTGGGCCGATGTTCTTTGGTGTAGAAATATATCCATTGCGAAAGTGGTTGGTTCAAGTCCGGGAGGCACCAAACATCCCCAATCATAACAATAATCTCGCATTCATTTATCTTAAACGATATATTCTATTGACTTAGGGGCATTGTTTTTAAAACCACCAAATTTTTCAAACAAACCATTATTATTCAAAGTATATAAAAGAAATTATATTCTATTGCCGACGTTTCGATCGCCCATCACGCTGAAGATGAGCGGCTCCTAATCCAATTCAGAAGATATTTGAAGAGTTTTAGTTTACAAAGAGGAACTTATGTGAAAGTTGAAATCCACCCAAGTGGGTTAAATTAAGTAAAAAATTGAAATAAATAAATAAAATTATAAGCCAGATATCATTTGGTTAGTAGTGAGTCGTTTGGTTATTTAGCTAAACTAAAAAAACTTTTTTTTTTTTTGTGATGTATGCGCTAGGGAGAAGGAAATGAAAAGAGATTCTCATAAATGAAAAACCTAATAAAGGGGCGGAGGAGACGATTAGCCGAAGGAATAATAATATAGTCCTGAGCTGAAGACAACTCAAGTTCAAATCCTCCTCATGGCAAAAATTTATCCAACTTTATAACTGCGTTTGGGGAAGGCAACCCATTCCAGTATGATCCCATGAAAGTTATTCTCTAGAGTAACTACAACGTGTCAGCCAACATAAGTGACTAAAGAGAGAGAGAGAATAAAGCAATACGAAAAAAACATTGGGAACCACTGAAATAAAGGCCGTTTTTATACGAATCAATTTGAGAAAGAAATTATTCTCAATTTGAATTCAAAATAGTTTTCTAATTGAAAACTAACCACTATTTTCTGCACGAGTTGGCTGTAGATTTTTAATTGGATAATGAATGGGAGAATTTCTTTGAGCAGTCCTAGTAGTTGAAAAAAAAAATTACATCTTACTGCTGACTTTTCGAGCAATTTGGAAAACTGGACTTACAACATGTACAAACATAATGTAAAAATGAAACACTTAACATCTTATCACATTTCTTATGGCATTTTTGTTAGTTTACTCTGAGGATGAGCGACAATAAGATAAGAATTTTTATTTCAACTTTATTTGCTCAGCAAGTTTCCCGCTTCCAAAAACCATTAACCACTAATTAATTAGATTTTTGCGCAGGATAGAAATTTTATTTTTTGTTTATTTATTTTTGCACGGCTTTTTTCTATGTTAGATTGGGAATTAAGGACAATTTTCTCAAGAAATTGGCTCGTGTAAAACGACTTTAGAATGTAAATAAATAAATATTAAGATCGTTTATTATATCTTCACGATGAGATAGGTGGCTGTATGCAGATCAGAGATCTGTGAAGAGGGTACCTTCTAACGAAAAACAAAATATGAGACGTTTCGACTTTAATTAGATAATGCCACCATCAATCATTAGAGCTGAAATGAGCAAAAAATTATATTTATACAAACATGTTATTATTTGGAAAGTTTTTACATTTTATAATTTTCTAATATTTGCCAGATATAATGATTGGTCCAATTGAATATTACATTTATTTTTTTTTAATGCAATCTGGCCATCAGTATTTTGTAAAATAGACATAAAACAATTACTAAGTCCTATGCAATCAGTCTGATAGTTGAGAGCTCAATGGCCAATGGCTTTAATGAAACATTTTTCAGCTACCAGACGTTTATTTACATCTTCATCAGAATAATGGCCTCGTCAAAATTGAATCCATGCTTTTTCTCAATGGTATGGGTTCTAAGGAAGATTTTCTGTTCTTTACATTTAATTCCTCCTCCCTCTTTCGTTCAGAGAATCTCCGAGATCTAAACCTCGTCTTATCTGAAGGTCGTTTTATCTGCAGAAATATACTTAATATATAATTTAAATAATATAAAAAGAGAGCAAAAAAGATTCAATAATCACAAGGCCAAGATGGCGACTTGGCGCCTCGGAGGCAAGGACGATTCTTTCAATGAGAATAAATAAAATAGACACGTTATAAGACAAGGGATGTACCTCTTATCTTAGGTGTGGGTGGCGACGACGATGAACAAATATGGACGTCGATGTTCTAGAGGCTCGACTATCCACATTAGACGATAAAAATAAATATTATAAAAAGAATAGAAATAAATATTTAATTTAATATTTTTAACATGGCCAGAGAAATAAGTTATTCATTTATTTAAAAAATTTGAGCAAAAAAATTTAATTTAAATTTGAAAGGGTGAAAATAATTTAAAACAAAATCCGTCTCTCCTCCTGTCCAAACAAGTCAACTGAAAATTTTAAACTCTAAGAGGTGCTTAGTTTATAGCGTAAAACACCCACAGTAGAATGTGGGTTTGTCTCCCGCTAGTGAATTTACGAGTTTAAGGAAAATATCTTAACATCGTGAAAATAATATGAAGGAAAGGAGGAGCTATTCTATTTTTAGAATAAAAGTTTTTCTCTCTTAACAAGAAAAATCTGATTGAAAAAAGAATAGCCTTCCATCTCTTAATATTTTCAAACTTTCAAAAGTAAAAAATTAAATGTTTACTTTCTCGTATACTATAAAATTCTGATAAAAAAAATATTATCTACTAATTTATTATTAAAAAATATTATTAAATAAATAAATAAATTATTAAATAAACTTTTAAAAGGCTGAAAATATGAAGAGATGAAAAGGCTATTCTTCATATTATTTTCACGCTGTTAAGATATTTTTATTTTTATTTACCTTAAACTCGTAAATTCACTCGCGGGAGTCAAACCCACATTCTAATGTGGGTGTTTTAAGCTATAAACTAAGCACCTCTTAGAGTTTAAAATTTTCAGTTGTCTTATTTGGACAGGAGAGACGGAATTTGTTTTAAATTATTTTCACCCTTTCACATTTAAATTAAATTTTTTTGCTTAAATTTTTTAAATAAATGAATAACTTATTTCTCTGGCCATGTTAAAAATATTAAATTAAATATTTATTTCTATTCTTTTTATAATATTTATTTTTAATTTTATAAATATGTAAATTTTATGTTATATTTAACTATTTTTAAAGAAGGTGATGTTTTCAAAATATAATTATAAAGACCTCATTTATATAAAAAAAAATAAATTACTTAAAGAAAAAACAGACTAGAGGCCTTTCAATGTCTTTCAATCTTAGCATGTGTGTGAAAGAGGTGAGATAGTTATTTTTAAATATAATAACTACTAATATGCCCTGTCTCTTGATGCAGAGGTAAAGGTCTCGCTTCATGTTCCAAAGGCCTGTGGTTCGCTTCCCGTCCTGAGCGAAAAATTTATTTAAATTATATTGTCTACCAATTAATAAGGAAGAAGTCTAAATGGCCTATATGCCGAAAAAGACTTAAAAAAAACTACTTATTTTAGTCCCTCTTTCATTTGCATGTTTCTTTTTAACTACAAATCTACTTTAGAAAGAGTTCCGCCAAATATCTGGAAACCATCATCTCAGAATAAAATAAAATTTCTGAAAATAAAGTGTCATTTTCATTCATAAAAAATAAATTTTCAAATACGTATTATCTTCTAGGTTGGATTTTCATCTAACTAGAGGGAGAATGTTAAGCATGCAAGGCCTTGTATTCTCTCTCTATTTCCCTTAACAAAAGAGAAGGGAACGAGAGAGAGAATGAAGAAATGCCAGTTTTAGCTAGGATCATTCATCATGATATCTCCATGAATGGGTATATGTAAATATAAAGGCAAGTCGAAAAAATTTTCCGCAGATTTTGCTTTATATAAGGGTTAAAATTCAATAATAACATTAAAGCGCAATCCCATTTCATCGGTTAATTAATACCATCTTCAGAGAGTGTAATATTCTATCTTCTATTTTAATAATTCGATTGGACTAAGCAGAGCAAATTTGCTAAATATTTATTAACAAATAGGATTAAGGAGAAATCCTTAATTAAATCAAAAGATATTTTTTGCTATAATTTAATTAATAATAATTCCATTCCTAAGCGATGATTATTTAAATCATATTGGCTACCAATTGATTTGAATAAATAAGGACGAATAACTAGACTAGAGTAAATCCTATATAATCTATTATTTATCGTAAATATCTAATGGCTTCTGATGGCGAAAAGAAAAAAAATTTTATTATTTGATTAAAATTAAATTTTTTTTCTTTTCTTTATTGATTTTGGTGACTATCAGCAATGATCTAGTTCAAATAATTTTTTTCCAATGTTGTAACAAATTTAGATACAATTTTTGTATATCATTTTAATCGGGAGAATCTAGTTTCAGAAAATATATATAAAAACTATTATGTGTTATATAAGGAAAAAATATTGTACCGCCTAATGGTTCGTTGTTTACCAAAAATCATTCAGTTTTGTCACTTAGGTCTAATTTATGTGTTCAAAATTTCAGCACAATCGAATAATTATTTTTTGAGTTATTAATTGATTTTTTAACCCTTTCAAGTGACTAAATCTTATTATAATAAATGGATTACTTGAGAGGGATTTCCCGAAGGATCGATTCGTTCAGGTGCCATATAAGGTTTACAGCCAGCATCAATGGTCTTAGCAACCGAGTCAACTAGGTAACCACTGATACCGAAATCACACATTTTGACTTCTCCTTGACGATTGATTAGGATATTGCTTGGTTTCACATCTCTATGGATGACACGTAACTTTGAATAAAGATAATGCAAGGCACTGACCACCTGAAAACAATTTTAAAAAATTATTAAATCGCCTATATTATAAAAGTCAAAGTAGTAGGCCTGCAGCCGTCTTTGATAAGCCCCCCTGGATCCCCTTTCATGTCAAGTTTTCCAAAAGTGGTCCTTTCACACCTCCATAAAGCCAGCATGTCATTAATTTTAATAATCTAAAAAAGAATTAAATTTCTAATTATTGACTAATTAAATATTTTATATTTTTTATTTTTAGATACTCTAAATGAGTTTTCCCAAAAATAAAATCTAGCCTTAAATTCTATATTAAAAAAACCCCATGAAAATCCATTAAGTAGTTTCAGAATCCTTGGGAGAATTAAAAATTAAAAAAATAATTAAATTAATGATATTTTTGGTAAATTTGATTCTTACCGCAAATGCAATTTTCCCTAAAATATCTTCAGGCATGGCTCGTCCATGTTTATGTACACGAGCATAAAATTTATCTAGACTTGTATCCATGACTTCCATACAAATCCAGACGTCACCTTCACGAAAAAGAGCACCATAAAATTGAACAGTATATGGACAATCGCTGGAACGCATTGAAATGTCTAAATCCATTAAAAGTCGCTTTTGTTCCTAAAAAAAGAAATTAACTTTGTTAAAAATATAATAAAAACTAAAAAAGGCTGCACATATTTTCTGCACTTTTAACTTTCTATACATTGATTCAATATAATTAATAATAAGCAATTAATAATGTATGACTATTTACATTCATATATGATTGAGTTAATTCTAAAATAGGGAGAACAGAAATCTAAGTTTAATTGAAGTTTTTCATTCTTCATAATTTATAAAACTGACCATTAGGAAAGTTAATTAGAGATTACTTATGATTGTATAGGTGAATTGAGGTAGCGGGCGGAATATTTTCTGCGAAGAGCGACTCTTCCCTCGCGAGCTCAAGATGGTAGATGTAAATCGCCCGGATATGATACCACCATCTGGTTAATGAGACCCCTAAGAATGATGAAGTGACACCCTGTAGCTATGTTATTTATAAAACAATTATAGGGCTCTAGTCATGAATTCCGGTTCTTATGCTCTCTTGTCACTCTCCTCTAATCCTTTTTTCGAGGTCTCTTTCTTCCTTCCGTTCATCTGATTTTGCATCTCCTCTACTTCCACTTGATTAATGAATATCTTTCAACAAACAATTATATTCATAGAATCCCGTTCCAATCTCCAGGAGTCTATTCCCGCTGGTTCCTTGTCTCGAATACACTAAACCTTAAAACACAAATTTCAGAAATTAACTCTGGATCCCATAAACTGCCCGAACTATGTCTTACATAATCGTTTTTACCACTAAGACGGAATTTGCGCATACACTTGAGTCGACGTCCCCTGCAAAAGGATGGGAGAGTTTGAATCCGACGAATTTGATATTTTATGCCCAAATCTTATGCTAACATTTCAGGTCGTTTTATCTGCTGTATATATATCACTCTCCACCAATTTCACTAATCTCTTTGACCAATGTGTGAACTCTATCCAAACCAACTACCAATCCCATGTGATTTCCTTTTTGTGAGACTTCAATATCCACCATAAGAAATAATTGAAATTTTTAGGAACCACAGATGCTGCTGGAAGGGCAGCTAAAATTTTTTTGCGATTCTTGCGACCTCACCCAAGTCGTTGATGAACCCAACGGGATTCCAGATAATCCTGCTTAGACTCCTCATCCCCTCGATCTATTCATTACCTCTAATCTACTCTTATAATTCTAAAATAACCTCTCCCCTAGGCGCTTTTGACTACTGCCTTATCATCGTAATATCTAAATCTGCTAACACCTTAAATCCTCCCGGAGAATTTGGCATATTCGCTCCGCCCAAAGGGACGAACTTCTTATCTTTTATTTGTCGTTCCCTTGGAGCAATTACTCTTTCCAAAATAAGGATGGTGCTCAGGCTGCGTATTGTATATCTGAGTTATCATCTTAGGAATTGAACCCTTCAAAATCTTTCAGAAGGGATCCTGGTTTACAACCGAATGTGAAAAGGCTATTCGTGCCAAAAACAAAGCCTACACCAAATGGAACAACACTAAAATCCATTTGAGTTGAATAGCTTCCGTAAGGCCAGGAAACACCACAAACCCATCATTGAGGGGATTAGATCAAAAGAAATGAAATCTGTTGGAAAATGGGCCTAAGCCTTTGCCTTTCTCTTTCCGTCTAATTCCACTATCGATGACAAAACCAACGATTGCGACCCCCTGACTCATAGTTCGAGAAGTTGTATCATGGAAAAAATCCAGTTAAGATCCCAAAAAAATCATTAAGGAATTAGCGATAGATAAATCTGCCATCTAATTGTATTCAAACTAGATCAAAAAATGTTCTTCCGAACTAAGCCTTTGTATAAACTCTCATTTCTAGAGTCATAGAAACTAGTAAAGGTACAGTCTATGCCCAAAAGAGGCGATTCTTCCTTGTCTAATAACTATCGCCCCATAACCTTAATTTTCATATTGTCAAAAATTATGGAAAAATCCTGGCCTCTAAATTTTGGTCTATTTGGAGCACTGCGGCTTTCCGAACAATAGGCAATATGGCTTCAGGAAAAATCGATCAACTGGAGACATTTTAGACTATGTTACTCAGCTGTGGAAGGTCTTAGAAGAAAATGGTGAAACCATTGCATTTGCACTTGACTTCTCGAAGGTTTAAATAACAGGAATGGCATAAAAACCTATATTCCAAACTCTCAACCTTTGACCTCTCTTTGGATCTTTGTTTGTGGATTAGAATCCTCCTAACTGAATAAAAGATCTCAGTAGCAGAGCTGTCGACAGAGATATTTCTGATCCTCATGCAATAAATGCTGGAATCCTACAAGGTCCGGTCCCCCCCCCCCCTATTTCTTGCACCAATGAGCTCATGACAATGACCTCCAATCTCCCATTCACTGTTTAGCAAACGATAGTCCTCTGCTCTCACTTAGATCGGGGGGAGTTTCCTCTACCCTCAATTACATGGATATTGTGTCTTCTATCAATGATGACCTCAGCATCTTGAAGAAATGGGGATCCCATAACCACTTCAACTTTAACTCAAAAACATAAAGTTGTCTAATTTCAAAAAACATGCCCATCCGTCACCTAAAGACATAATAATCTCGAGTTCAGAGACTCTCTTTCAGTTCTAGGCGAGACGATTGCTTCAGAATTTTATTCTTGGGAGAGGGAAGGTTCAGTCAAAATAAAAGCCTTTATATGCTTCTCGATTTCGGAGACATTTCGAGACAAATTTATTATCTTGCAAAAATTCACACAATGCTAGATGTATGTATGGGCTAGTAAAAATCCGCAAGGGCGAATACTCTAACAACCCCTATAGACCTGTTATCTCTAAAACATCTGGTGAGCGATGATGAATTTAGAGTAAAAAATTCTTTAGATACAATAATTTTCCACCTCAAAATAGTGTGGGGTCTTCAATTTAAGATTTTAAGAAAAGTTACGAGAAATATTTTTTTGACATTTGAGGACATTTAGACTCTGTTCTTATTTATTTAAATGAATTGGTAGCCAATATAATTTAAATAAATTTTTTCCGCTCAGGACGGGAAGCGAACCACAGGCCTTTGGAACATGAAGCGAAACCTTTACCTCTGTACCAAGAGAGGTTAAAGGTATTGATAACCTTCAAAGCCAAGGGATGTCGGATCCCAGGCACTCTGATGAAAATTTATTTAAATCAATTGGATACCAATTAATGTGTATAAATATGACTGGATTACATTATCGTAATTAATATATATTGTACAATATATAGTTACAGCTATATGGCCTCTAATGCCGGAGAGATTTTTAAAAAAATTGCTAATTTAATTTTTAGTTATTTATAAATATTGCCTCGGGCTAAAATTAAAGATGAAAAATGGATGTTAATTTCCCTTAATTTTCCCTAATATACCAACATAAAAATAAAAATAAGTCGATACAAAAAATCTAGTGATGAATGACATTACTTTCTTATATATTTCTTTTTATATTTATATTATAGTTATGTTACGAAGTTGGTCTGAAAAGTTTCCGACCTCAACCTGAAGGTGTTGATTATTTTACAGAGAAATCCGCCGAGTACTATTTGGACGGGTTAAAGAGCATCGCTTGTCGACTTACCAGGAGACTATGTATAAAAATAAAAATAAAAATGAAGAAAAAATGTCTTGTATCTTTGTTAGGTCGGAAACTTTTCAAACCACCTATGTATAAATAACAAAAAAATTACATTAGCAATTCTAGTTTATTAAGAATTTTTATTTTTTATTTTAAGGTACAGTACTTTACAGTTTTCATTTTCCCTCTAACAAAATTATAGGAGCAATATAATATAATTTTTTAAATATATAAATATAAAAATGATCATTTACACTAAAAATAAAAATAATACAAAATAAACAAATATAAAATTAATATTGGACAATGTGCACATATTCTATTTTTATATTACAAAAATATTTATCTCTGAAATTTATTCTTAGTAAAAATTAAGTCGTTCTACATCACTGTCTTCAAATGTTTGTTACGATGTCTAGTTGTTTGAAGGAATACAATTATTTAGCAAAATATTTAATAAATTTTTTATATTTTCCAGTTCTTGGTTTTGGGAGTGTAGTGATTTTGATATCACGGCAACCATTTCTCCTATATTTTCTATGAAATTCTTAGGCAAGAGAAAGTTATATGACTTGCTCTCAGTTACACCAGATTTTTTAAATATTCAACTGTTCCATCGTTTTAATAAAAATATTATTTTTGTCTCGTTTTTCATTCATCTTCCCAGAGTGGATTTATTTTGTATATGTAATTATTAATGAATGAATGAATAATTATTATGGAAAGATGAAAAGTTATTTGATTTTATATATTTTATATATATACGAGGTCTGTTCAAAAAATAAAGTGACTTTTCAAATTTCTAGGGCAACGTACATTTAGTTTTCAATTTTTTTTTTTATTGGTATACATGTCCCCAACATATTAATATGTTGACATTTTGCATTTTTAGTTTGTTTTGGACAGATATAAAGGTGTTAGACGTGTTTTAGTGTGTTTGGCGATTTTTTGCTATCGATAAAAATGGATCAAAGAATCTATATTAAATTTTTTGTGAAAAATAAAATTAAGTGCCTCTAACGAACTAGAAATATTGACTGTGGAATTTGGCGAGTCTACTTTGAGTAAAAAAAAATGTTTATATAAGACCGAAAAAAGCACGCCAAGTGCGGTCAAATGTGTCACTGTTTTTTTCGATTACAATGGCGTGATGCATCATGAATTCTTGCCAGAAGGTCGTACGGTCAATAAGGAATACTACCTTGAAGTAATGCGCCGTTTGCGTGAAGCAATTCGAAGAAAACGTCCGGATTTGTGGAGAAACAATTCATGGTCAAAAACAACACCGTAATTATGCCTCAGTCACCGTATTCACTGGACTTGGCCCCCTTTTCCCAAAACTGAAAAGACCCATGAAAGGAAGGAGGTTTGCGGAGGTTACGATTGAGGAGATAAAAACCGCATCGCTGGAAGAGCTCAAGGCCATACCCTATCAGAAGTGCTTCGAGGATTGGAAAAAGCGCTGACACAAGTGCATTATATCTGAGGGGAATTACTTTGAAGGGACAAAATAGATATTGATGAATAAATAAATATTTTTCGAGAAAAATAA
>JAAAKE020110952.1:872-16738 GCA_010014785.2 Anisolabis maritima
AACAAAAAAAAAATAAAATAATGTAAAAATTTAACACGATCTTTTTTTTTATTTTATTTTTTGTTTTTTTTTTTGGCGGGGGGGGGGGGTGTTTCAATGAATCATTATTTTTTTTATTATTTTAATTTAACGTCAATTTTGGCTGCTGACTACATTATATATAATTTATTAGAAGAAAACGTATCGACTTCTGGTAACCGTTCAACTCTCATGTTTCTCGGAGACAACGTATCAGAGATTCGGCAGATCATGCATGACCTTGCTTAACAGGGATGATCTCGGTGGCTGTTCCTCTTCGCCTAAGCAAGGGCCGCCGGTCAAAAATGATTTAGTTAATAAGATTTCGACTTTTTACTTTCCCTTACCTATTTATTAAATATATAATGAGAAAGCAGATTAAAATCGATGTTGAGATTTCAACGGAAATCCATGTTTTGAATTCTTCTGAGCCTAAAAAAATAGATCTCACAAATGGTCTGTCTGTGTGTCTCTGAACATGACTTATCAAAAACTAAAAAACATATGAGGCTGAACTTTTAGGTTTAGCAATCTCATCAAGTTCGTTGATTGCCAATATTTATATTATTTGCTTGTAATTGATAAAAAATTTTATTTATTCTGAAGATCAAGCCATATGAATACTGAGGAGCATTAAAAGACCTATATACATTTTCTATATTATATATATATATATATATATATATATATATATATATATATTGTTCATTGAAATATACATCTCTATCTGCAACTCTTATGCATTGAGTCTGCATAAACTTTAAGTTATTAGTTTAAAATTATTTCGTAAAGTTGTTCTGCTTTTAATTATTGGCGATCATTTGAGCTCTAGTGCCTGAGGATGGCATTATTTAATTAAAGCCGGAAACGTTTCACATTTTGGGAATTTTATTTCGATAGATACCTTACTGGCTGACTTCCTCTCCTTTCTGATCTCCGGACAGTCACCTCATCGTAAACAAAAGAGATATGATTTTTTTAACTATTTTATATCATAAAATCAAAATTTTATTTTTATCTCGCTTACGACTTTCCGAGCTTATTCATTATTTTTATCTTCTTTTGAGTTTTACTACAAAAGATAAATAGATTGATCCTAATTTTTACCTTTCATTCCATATTTGAAAATAAATCACTGAAATCTAACCCAGGGTTTGAATTTTAAAAGATATATCCATTATTTAAAGTCATCGATTTAGTGTTTTAGAAATATAATGCCAAGGTCTAAATTATCCTTAATTAATTATAATTATTTTCCTTTCTATTAAATTATTGAGTGAATATTTATGAAAACACTAAACAAGATAGCAACAAGGCTCATCCACTCCTTGTCCTACATAACAATTCAACAAAAATTATCTTCTTGTTCTTCCCATCTGTATTATTATTATTATTGTTATTATTACCATATCTCTATAATATTGAGGATTAACGTTATCCAAATTTTTTTTTTATTAATCAAGAATGGATCCTCCGCTTCTGAGTTAAAATTCGGAAAAATTTGAAGAAAATAATTTGTAAAAGCAATAAAAAATTTTTTTTTAATTACAGAAAAACCATAAAAACCCGGACCTTAAACTTCCCTCCTTTCAGACTATTTTGCGAGACCTATTTTTATAAACTGAGGGAACCATAAAACGTGTCTTTCCGTTTTTTTTTTCGATCATAAGACTTTTTCACTATATATTTCATATATATATAAGTAAGAGAAAGAAAAAAGAAGCAAGGAGGGAGGGTCTCTCCACCAGTGAGATTTCTTTTCGCTGTCTGACATCGAATCGGTCCGGTTTAGCTAGTCACTTCATTCCGGCAAATGTTTCTCGAATGAAATTTCTGGTCCTGGCAGCTGCAAAAAAGGGACAGTTTATTGAAAGAAAAATCAATTGTATATATATATATATATATCGGCAAAATTGTCCGGATGAAGCTTGGAATATACAACTTAAACTTTTCGACAATATTTCGAGTAAATAAAGATTTTCTGAATAAACTAACATTTTAATATATTTAAACTTCCTTAATTTCTCCCATTCAACAATCAACCATTCGGCTTCCTTTTATCATCAATCTATACTATGAATAAAACCATACTATACTTTAATAGTTAAAAGGGTCGATGGCCAACCGAAGTTAGTGTTCTTAGCAAAAGAATAAATAGATTTTGAGAGCGTTGTTTATTATTATTACCTTTCAGATAAAGTTATAAATCAAATTAAGTGCTATTTTTAAATAAACCCTATTTAGGCCAGGTTAAAGTTATTAAAATGTATAAATTAATTTCTTAAAAAACTTAAAAAAAATATTTATTTTGTGAAATAAGAAGATAGAGGAAGGGGTGGATCGCTGAGTGGTAATACTGCCCCCCTCCTATTAACTGAAAAACAATAAACTGCACTTTGACAGGTAGAAGGTCATAATGCTTGTTCTTGGCGTCGCCATGAGAATGAATCAAATCAAGTGATTAGCATTGTTGGTTTGCTCTGTAAAATTTGGAAAAGCTACCCTGTATTTTATATTGGTGGTCTCTAACTGGCGAGTCACGAAAATGTTTTAAATATCTCTTTAAATAAATAATTTAAATTTATTTGAAATATGATCACATTTAAAACAAAAATTTAAAGGTTTTTGATAAATTTTTATTTTTCAAAGGATAAATATCCTGAATAGAGAAATAAAAATAATTGTCCTGTTTGGAAGCATATATGCGAACAGTCCTTTTCCAAAATCAAATAAATCGATTGACGGATGAACATCTACAATGAAAATAGTTTCCAGCAATTTGTCTCCGAGGCTACAAAGTTTGGCAGATGCACATTGTTAAGATTATTGTTATTTATTGTTTTAAGAAGCAGTCGAAAATAAAAAAAAAACTATATATAAACTTTAACTTTATAATTATACACTGTTGTTTGTGTGTTGTTGTTTATTGTACAAATTAATTTACACAAATATTTTTCGTTTATTGAAATTTTATTTCGAATTGTGCATTCGGTCCACACGTAGTTTGAGTTACTAAGACCAAAATCTATATGATGTCTAAGCATTTTGATTAATTATTTTATTATGTAATTAATTAACAAACACCGGGTTGGTTAGCAATTCATTATGGCTGCTTTTCAAAATAGAGATCTTGAAGTGAAAGCAACTCACTCTCAGTTATACTTTAATAGAAAAAATGTTATTTATTGAGGAGGAGGGATCTAGAAAATCACCCTAGTATATAATCCGCCAGTCCCTGATAAATTAATTCGGTTCCCTGAGGCAACTCCAGCCCGGGACTACCTGTTTTTTTATTCACTTATATTAAAATAGAAAATAGAAAACAAAGCCTTTGGATGGGCGGGCCTCTATTTTTTATGAAACGATCTTTTTTCTATTTATAATATAAATATAATAATACTTGACGGAAGAGAGAAAACAGAATGTATAGTCACAGTTGTTATAAAAAAATCAATCCCGTCTCACATTCTGACATTTATTGAAGAAATCAGGCATCAGAACAAGTTCCAGTCTTAGCTCGGTAAACTCTTGGTCATTATCCACCTATTCACAAGCTATGAGTCCCTCAGAAAAATAAAGATATTAAAATGAAATGAAATTTTTAAATGTAGTCTCTTGGTTTAATTTAATCCATTAGTGATCGAGACGATTCTAATCGATTTTTATTTAATCATTTTCAATATTAATTTACGAGATCAAAGGGACTTCCCAAATTAAAGGATATTATCGGAAAAATGACAAATTATGTATGTTCAATTTAAACTAACCAAAGGGATAGTATTTTTTTAATTATATCCGGGATTTAAATAAATTAATAAATAGAATGTTATTATAAAAGAAAAAACACTAGACTAATAATTATTTTTTCGACATCTGAGGCATTAAATACTCCTCCATTTTTACTTTCTCTTACCTGTATCTGTAATATAGTGAGAAAGTATTACGATCGCAAAAAAAATCGATGTTGAGATTTCAATAGAAATACACGTTTTAAGGTCCTCTGAGACCAAAAAAAAAAAAATGGGTCACGCAAAATGGTTTGTCTGTCTGTGAACAAGATTTCTCAAAAACGTACAAGACTGAAATTTTATATTTAAGCTAGGTACCCTGGTCGCATGCACCTCGAAGCTTTTGAACTAATACATTAATGATGTACTTTTTTTTTTTCGATTTTTTCAAAATTCTTAAAAAACATGTGGAGAGCACCTCACTCAGCTTTCCTTACCTTGGTAAAAAAAAGTTGAGTGATGAGCATTTCATAACCCCAGATTTTTATTTTTATTTGCTGATTTTCTGGTAGTCTATTCAAAGTCCCATATTCTGCAACATTTTATCAAAAATTTCTCTTTCAATAAAATTTATAATATATTATTTGGACAAAATAAACTTCACTTTTTCGTTCTCTAAAGTATTTATATTTTTTCCAGAACTATACCGACAATTAATCATATAAATTTAGGAGAACATGAATTTCCAGTATTAAACAAAATCAAATATTTAGGATTAATTTTGCATATAAAGCTTTTATGGTTTATAATAATACATTTTGTTTTTTTTTTTATTTATATTTTTAAAAAATGTTTGCACCACATAAATCTCAAAGCAATAGCAAAACTCCATTGAGATGGTCACCCGATCTCCTTTTTGATTATTTTTTACTGTTTAATTGGCTCGCATCTGGAATATGGTATTTTTTATTTGGAGATGCTCTAACGAATCCCCATTAGTTGTCAAAAGAAATTTACATGTCTCATAATTTTATTTAAAACCAAAATAATTCATTCTGGAATAACTTAAATATCCTACATTTGATTCAATCTTCCATCCTGTTTCACAATTTAAATATCACATCAGAAAAATACTATAGACATTACATGTAAACGTTTGGTTGCTGAAAAAGGCTTCATTAAGACCTATGGTCATAGAGTTCAATTATGGGACTGATTGCTGTTCGTGACAGTTATTTTATTTCCTATTTCTAACTCCTCCTATATCTAATTTGTCCCGGTTCCTTTACCCAACCTATTCTATGCTAGGGAGAATGTCCTAGTTGAGGAGGGACTCTCTCAGCACCGGCATCTACCCTACTCCTTGCGAAGAGTGCATCATTGAAAGGAAATCCTTCTTTACGTCCCTTCCATAAGACGGGGTGGTACAGCAACTCCATCTCCTCGTAGAGTTGCCTGAGGGCTCTAATGTGTAGGGATCCATTGTTCCAATCCAGGCCATATTTGAGGATTTGTTTACATTTAATATTTTTATTTGATGAAAAAATCATTCCCGCCCGAGATGCGAACACAAATCTCCTGTGCAGAACAGCGACACCCTACTGACTCCTCCACAGAGACTTCGAGGTGAGATCTCTACTTCTGCAACAAGAGACAGGGCTATTAACTAAGTTCATTTAATATTTTTAGTTAACCTAAAATTAAATAAGAATATTTTGATGATTGATCTTCTATTTCTTTATGAATAATTAAGAACTCTTTCTTTAACCTTGACCGGATCTTGAAAACCAAAATTAATAATTAAATAAAAAAAAAATGATTCGAAAAAGACCAAATTCATTTTGTTATCTCCGATGATATCTCACATAGAGGGAAAGATGTTAGTTGGAATTAGGAATAATATGCAAATGATGAAGAACTTGAGATAATTAGAAAACGGATCAAATTCTGAATAAATTTCTTAAATGATTTTATCCATTAAGAAACGAAAAATTTTTCCTAATGAGAAAAGCGATATAGTGTCCGGACGTCCGATATTACCTCTAACTAGTTCTATATGATGGAATTTTTTTTTTGTTTAACAATATAAAGTGTAAAACGTCCTTGAATTTTAATCTACATCTTCACATCGCCTTACAAAAATTAATTTTGCAAGGTTTTCTCAAAGAAAGGGCAAAAGTGAATTATTCAAAATAAAGTGGTATAATCGCCCAGCGAAAAAAAATATTTTTGTGTTTCTAAAAATTTATTTTACTCTTTCTTTTTGTCAGGAATTTTTAGAAACTGCAATAATAAATATTTAATTGTATAAGAATACTATTTGAAAGTAAAACGATAAAGGAGTGAAGGCGTCAGGAGATAAATAATATATATATATTTGGATGGAGAAGAGAAGATATTGTAGGTATACTAAAATGAAAAATTATAAACTCTAGATAACCTTAGATGCCGAAAAGAGTGTCGGCTTGGCAACTTGATATCGAATTTCCAAATCCAAATAATAAACATAATAATAATTGATAGTCAATTAAGGAAATTAATTTTAGAACTTATTATTATGAAGTTTAGTGTGTGGCTTTTCTTGGACAAAGATCGAAGAGGTAGAAAGGAAGGAAGGAAGGGAGAGGACTTAAAAAGAACAAAGTGAGCTGACCTATACTCTCTCTAAGCATGCTAATAAATAATTCGAAGCCTATAGAAGGCCGATTCAGATAATATATATGGAAGGCATCAGAGAAATTCACTTTTTCCACTACTTAATTCAAATGGAAAGAAAAAGAGCGCCTAAAAATAAAACGCTGGATAATCTAAAATAAATTTCAATATTCTTTTAACCTAATTTAAGTAGATTTATATAATCTATAAAACCTGGGTCGTTTTTCTTTTGTTTTAAGTAAAAGGTCCTTTGTAACAAAGTTAAGTTGAAAACCAGAGATTATATAAGAGCTTGATTTGATTATTCGTATAGTATATTTATATTTGCTATTTAATTTTTAATTTTACTTTTTTGAAGGATTATTACTTTCCTACCTTATTATATCTAATATTAATAGTAAGATTAAAGTATTATGATCATGAAAAATTTTGGTCTCTAATTTAAAAAAATAACATTTCAAATCAAAAGGCTCTAAAAACTGCAAAAAAAATTTGTTAATGTACTTATGTGTTTATGAATGAATATATATCTATGTGTGTGTGTGAGTGTAGCTTTTTTATTGGCTTATATCTCTGGAACTCATCGGAGAAGGAAGACATTTTAAAAATGTATAGCCCTAGGAAAACCTAAAAAGATATTATAATTTGGAGATAATCGGTCTGCAAATAAGACCCCCAATATATTAATATATATTAAGAACCACGAATTTCTCAGTATCCTCTGGACCGAATTTGTGAAATTCTCATGGTAATAATTAAGAGGTTTGTATCGAGCCCAGGACCAAATCCGTTGAGTTGAAGGAAATTAAATCTTAAAAAAAAAAAAAAAAATCTGGAATAAGATAATAAATGTACGTCATTATATAAAGAAAGTAAAGTTTTATTTAATCTTTTTGAATTTTTTCACATCTATCGAATATTTGATTTGGTTCCAAGAGAGAGAAATTTATTTAATAAAAACAAATCAAGTGTTTACCAGGCAAACAAACCATTGAACAAGGAGGGAAGCTGAGAATGTTCTCTAAGTTGTTACTTTTGAGGGAACTTCCCTTCAATTAGTATTATATATGCTCTCTACCAAGGATTAGTAGAGATATATTGATAACAATGAATATTCAGGAGGAAGAGTTAAGAGAGAAATAAAGATAGCATCGACATATGCGTACAAGTGAAAGTTTCTAAGTATGAAATTACAGAAAGAAGTCAGTATATTGACAGATTAATTCAATTGACATTTTACATACATCAGCGTTTCTCAACCTGTGGGACGCGCATCCCTAGGGGTGCGCGGAGAAATGAAAAAAAAAGAAGAGCAAACAATTTGAAACTAAAATAAGAAAAAATAGATAAGAATTTTTTATAATGTTATAATTTATAACAAATATTTTCAAAATCATAAGATTTCTCAGAAAGCATGAAGAGAGAAGAGTCCATATGGGCTTCAAAATAAGGTTTAGAGTAATGCAGAATAAATGTTATTTTTTGCACCTTCATCTTTAAAACATATTGCAGTGCGCCTAAAAAAAAAAAAGAATTACAGAGAGATGACGAGTAGTTTGCTTTCTCCAAGCCGAGACGATTTTTAACTCTTTTTCGGCATCTGAGGCATTTGGCACTCAATATAATTTAAATACATTTTTGCCGCTTTGGGCGGGAAGTGAAGCATTGAAGGAGGAGGAGGAGGGATGGAGGGTGAGGCGAGACATCTACCTCTCCACCGAGGGACAGAACAAAGCCGAGACGTTAAAAGCATTTCCTTTCTCTTTTCTCTGAAGAGCCAAGTTACAAATATATTTTGCATTGTTCAATGTATTTTTTTTTCTCGAAATCTCTATGTATAAAGCGCATAATTATTATATATTACCAGGCACTGTCCAGAGGTATTATAAAATGTCGTGTCTAGATTAATAAACTAATCTTCATGGAATTAGGCGAAAAAAGATTCTCTTCAATTCGAAGATTAAAAATAATTTTAAGATATCTCAAATGTAGTCAAAAAAAAGTCGATTTAAGAGATACATTTTATTGCGATTTTATCTCGAGTTAAAACTGCTACGAGCGCAGCTTTCCATTTATAAGACGGCTCTAGAGAAGCCAACCGCCTTCTTTCTTTTGACTATAAAAAAAAAAAAAGAAATTAGAGGTCAGGAGGTAAGGTTTGCGTTCGTAAAGAAGCAGGGGAAAATTTCGCCCATCCTCTGGTGGTGCAATCCATTTCCTTTCTTCGATGGGGGAGGGGGGGGGAGGATTTCATTTTTGAATACTTTGTTTTTTATTGGTAAATATGAGACCGCTGGCCACGATTTTTAAAGGGGAAACTTCACTAGGACTTTTATCGGACTGGTGGGGAACCACTTTATGATGTATTTAGCACAGGGAAAAAGTTGAAATAGGGGTACATAACTAAATAAAATCATCAATTGTAATTTAATAGTGTTTTGCATTTTTAGAATTAGAGGAGATTTGGTGTCCTTCTTTCTAACTTCTTTATCTTCAGGCTACGTGTCGGGCCTGTTTTTATTTTACGATGGTATGAAGAAGATGGAAGGTCAAATAATAGCTTACGAAGAAATCTGTTTTCCAGTAAAAAGTGAAAAAACAAACGGATATGTTAATTTAATTACCTGCAATGAAAGAAAGATGATCTCTTTCTACTTTAGAATAAAATCCTTTGTTTGGGATCGGGTCTCTCTCTCTAGAGAGACTAAGTACTGGGAGACCTTCAGGTGGTGGTGGTAATCATATCCTCCTCATCGTGTTCCCTTACAGCTTTTTTCAGGCTTCTCTTGATGACGTCACGGCGCGGCGTCCGCGGGGTTGGCTACGCATGCGTCGCTTGGGGAGCAAATACGTTTTGCGGCCGGAGCCGTCAGTCGCGGGGCACAAACCGATCCGATGGGGTAGATTAATTATTTTACTTTTTATTTATTCTTCTCATCTACTACCTCTCCCCATACGTAGACTCTCACGAGTGAGATAGAGAAAAGACACTTTTGAACGCACCCTGGTGTCCATCAACTGACTCCGTCGCCCCGGTACATTGTCGTCGTCGATGCCACCCTGTTACTACGATGCCGGCTACACCACGGACCGAATAATTGATATCGACAATCGATCTATTGATTGGAGCTTGCCGATTAATAGGACGTGTTTTCGATCGAGCCCAACGCGTACAATAAAAGTAAGTTGAACGACAGACAACATCCCCCAAGGTCGAAATTTTTTATTTTATTTTATTTTATTTTTTTTAATGTTAAATTTTTCCCTTAATTTAAAGGTTAAGAATAATTATTAATTCTTTTTCATTTTAATTATTTTAAGGTTGACAGAATATATGTATAATAATATTCAGGTATACTTTTATTATATAAGACAGATTTAGAAAATATTTTTCTTCTGTGATTTTAATACAAAATGTAGATTTTGTATTTTTCTAGAAGGAGAGTGACCTAATTATTTTTATGTTAGATTAAGTTTTCGTATAAGATTAAACGGCAAGAAACACAAGCAAATATTTTCCATTTTAATCATTGATATCAATCAGCCTTTTTTGTTTAATTTGGTATTTAAATTTTTTTAATTTTGTCTTGCCTCTTTCCCTTAGATCAAAGGTAAAACTCTTGCTTCTTGATCTAAGGGTAGGTTTCCCGTCTTAATAAGATTTATTTACATTATATTAGCTACTAAATAATTTAAATATGGCCTTAGCCGAAAAAGGTATAAATTTTTTTTTTGTTATTAAAAAAAAATATATATATATATAAGCTAAAGTAAAATTACATTACATATTATTTTAAATGTTAGATCTTTTTAAATTCTCATATATTAAAATAGGCAATGTTCGAAGGAAGTTTGAAAATTAATCAATCACTGAACCGTTTAGGCCAACTTATCAATTTCTTCTTTTTTACCTGAAAAAATAGGCTATAAAAAGAGCCAATGATTCAAAAAACATCATCACTGTTATTAACTTCAGATCCTAAAACTTTTTCATTCTGTTTTTCCATAATAAATTAGTTCCCGAAAAAAAATGTGTAAAATAATATATAGTATCTATGAACAAATTGAAGATTTGTTCCAGACCTAAAAAATAATAATAAAAAAAGTTAAAAAATTTGTATCTTATCATTTTTATATGTTTAGATATGATTATTTCCATAAATAATTTACACATGTATATAAAATAAATTATAGAAAGTAAAATTTTATAATAAAAGAAAAAAATATCTATTCTTCGCTTAGACTTCGAATACCTTAAGGCTTTAAAATTCAAAAGTAAAAAAAGATTAACATAGCAAATAAAAATCATTCACCAAAACAAAATTTAGAAAGATAAAAAAAAAAAATGGTCTGACTAAACGCACATGACACAACTTTCTCTTACCTAAGATAGAGAAAGCTGAGGGGGTCACACATATTTTGGCATCGAGTCCTCTAGGTAACCGTTTAATACCAATATTATACCAGTTTAATCGATTTTGTTAGAGTAATTTAAGAAATAGAGACGTTTACCCAAACATCGACAAAGGTCTACATTAAAAAAGTGGGCCCCAAACAATTTGGGGGTGGAAGGGTTAATACATTTTAAAGATCATCTAATAAATAATAATTGATATATGAATTTTAATTAAAATTGCTAGAGGAAATTTTGAGAAAATCGAAAAAACTTAAAAAAAGATCAGTAAAGTACTAGCACTCGACAAATTTTATTGAAAAGCTGGTACCGAGTTTAAAAATAAAATTTTAGCTTTGTACGTTTTTTTTTTTTTTTTTTTTGAGAAATTTTGTTCACAAAGAGACGCACATATCATATTGAGAAATCTATTTTTTTAGACTCAGGAGACCTCAAAACGTGTATTTCTAGCCATCAATTTTTTTTTTTTTTTTTTTTTTTGAGATCGAAATAATTTTTCAATTTGAAACATATATATATATAATTAAGAGAAAGTAAAAATTGCTCTTTATTTAGAAATTTTATAATTAATTTAAAAAATCTTAGCAGAAAAAGAATAAATTTCATTATAAAATTTGTAAGGTATTTTTTTTTCATTTGCTTAGATCATATTAAATCGAAACAACTCGTGTAAAAAGTGAAGGAAATTGTTTTTTATATTATTTCACATTGGTGTAAAAACAGAACCTATATATGTTTTCCCCTTACTTCCTCTCCACCACGATTATTTTAAGAGCAAATTTATACTTTTCTTTGAACCCCCCATTTTGACTTTGTTTTTCTTTATTAATCGGCTGTTGGCTTTTTTTTATCATAGAAAATCTTATTTTATTATAATGTCTCCACTCTTTTTTATTTATACAAATTACTTTCTACTTATGTTAATTTATATATATTAATATTTTACGGCTAATATATAGTTCTCTGGTGTCGTGACCGGGAATAAGATTTCCTTTTATAAGTGCTATCAATGAATGAATGATTTATGATTGAATCTATTTTCCATAAATTTTTGTATTTTTCACTATTAAATTATTGGCTTTTTCATTTAAAAAAAAAAAATAATGAGAACAAATTTTGTATAATTTTTTTTATAATTTTCACACTTTATTAATATTTTATTTAGATATTTTTGAGAGGCACACAATCATCAATTCCATTATAAAAAAAATAGGTAAAAGAAAGTGAAAACAGTAAAAAAAAATATATGCACCTTTGAAACTAAAAGAATTAAAAAAATAAAATAGTCAAAAGCATTAGTTTTGAGATGAAGCCTCCTTTTGCAGAGTTAGTCAAAATTCTGAGGTGTGAGCTCCAAAAGGATGCACACCGAAGAAACAAAGAGAGAGAGAGAGTTTTTCTATTATATTTACTTATAAGAAGTTCTAATTTGATGAAAGAATTTATTTTTGAATACCAGAAAGCCTTTAGTTTCCCATGTCTCGACTTAAAAACCTTTTATTTTGTATTTTATAAATTTTGTTTTCATTCTTTGTTTCGCTGATATTCGCTGTCATTTAATCCTAGACAACTTCTCATTTGATTTGCGAATTTCGATTTCTTTATCTGCCTTATTCTCATTCTAATTAAAAAACATTTCCCTTAATTTCTGTGGCTTTGTTTAATAAACTTGTTGAAATCAAATCCTCTTATTGCTTTAAACCTTTTCACTCGCGTCCCTCTTTGTTTAATTAGGCTAGTGGCACACACACAGCCTCCCCCCCCTCCACTAAAGAGAATGGGGAAATAGCAAAACGTTGAAGATGAAGAAAAAAGTTAGAATTTTTTTATTATTCTGTCCCTCACTACTGACGTTTCAATCTTAAATAAAACCATCATCAGGGCTCTGTCTCGATATAAATATAGGATCAAAAATTCTATTAGATTGTATAATAATTATGATCTTCTTGCAGCTCTGTTGGTTTTGATTAAGACCGAAATGTCTGCATAGGAGATATATATGATATTTATACATAAGTGAATAATTTTTGACCATTTTTTTTGTTCAATAAAATTTTTCCAGCTATGTGGCATTTTTTATAAGTATTCCAAACTCTGGCTCTCTGCAGTTTCCTTACTCTAAACCTTGTAATTTTGAATCAAAAATGCACTGTTTTCTCTTTGTGGTTTCGTGGCTTAGGCGAGGGGATTTGAGAAACCTTATGATTTGGAAAATATTTGGTGAAATAATTATACAAAATTAAATATATATCAATTTTCTCTTTTTACTTTCAATTAGTTTTTTGTAATTTTCTTTTCTTGTCTTCACGCCCCTCACAGGTTGAAAAATGCTGATTTTTTACCTCTTTGTCCACTCTCTCTTGTTTTAAGATCAAACGAGAAATTTTGCAATTTTTTTTATTTATTAAATTAAAATATATAAGAATATAATATATATCGCACTGTGATGTTATGATTGTGTATAGTCGCTTTCTATCTCTGATATTCACTTAAGAATTGGTCATTACTTCATTATCTAAGTGACCGTGGTTCGCTTTCCATCCTAAGAGATACAATTTATTTAAATTATATTAAATACCATTGAGTGAGTCTATTTGACCTCTGCTGTAGAAAGATTTAAAAAATACATATTTTACTTGGATTTAAAGGAGTCCTGGGGATCCATATGATTAAAACACGTCACGCTTGTCTCCAGGGCTAACAAACATTTAGGTTGATAAATAAATATCTTTTCATTAATTGAATTTTAAAAAAAAGAAAAAAGTCAAAGAGATTAAATAAAATAAAATTTCTAAGAGTTTTCTCTCTCTGACCCTCCCCTACACAACGAATTGTCATTGGTCCAGTGTTGAAGAAAAATATTATCACGGAGCTTCAAAATATTTAGCGCAGCGGATGGTGAAAAAATCGCGGTGCTCGATAAATATTAGAGGTCCTTTTTATCACCCCATGGTGATCAATTCGCTTTAAATTTTAATAACTTCTTAACCACTCCTATCGGTATAAATTTGTTAAGTTTCTGATATGCCAGAGATATAAGGCAAAATAAAAGCTACCTACGTACATATATATACATTCACACATTAAGATTCTTTGCATTTTTGGGATTCTTTTGACTTGAATCGTAAAGATATTTTTTTAAATTGGGAGGTTAAATTTTTCATGATATTAATACTTTTTCTTTACTATTATAGTAAATGGTATATATATTAGTGCGGGAAAGTAAAAATCTTGTTAGTTTCGAAATTAAACGTTTCATAGGATTTAAAAGATTAAATTTTTCACCTCTTCTCTCGTTTATTTTGTTTCTGAATATTTTAATTATTGTTTTGGTTGATGCTATTCTAGCTTTTTGCTCTTCTCTATTAGAATCAAAGCGAGCAATTTCAATTTTTCATTTCTTCATCTAACAATAAGATCTTTTTTGGACGCCTACAGAATCTTTTCACTTAAAATTGAGATTTTCTTTTTGATTAAGGCATTTTGATTTTAGAATACTATTTAAGTAGAGAAGGTAAGATTGCCTCTGCATGCAAAGGCTCTCTATAAAATCTATTTTTCTCATGTGGGGAAGTGCGAGATGGAGGGCAAAAGCCCTTCTTTTTAACTTGGCTTTTTTTTTTGATTCTTTCATTTTTAATAGAAGTTGATTATTTATTCACCACTTAATGCTTCTATAAAATCTTCACTTGGACATCTTTTCTCGTGAGTTGTCAGCTTTCTTAATCCCAAAGTTCCTAAATGAGGACATTTAAAAAAAAAACTTTTAAAAGGATTAATTTTTTCTTATAAAAATCCATGAAACAAATAAAAATGTTCTGTCGTGAGAGAGGAATTTTAAAGATTAAAAACCTTTTTAATTTGTAGTTAAAATAGACAGCTATGCATATAGATAGGAATACTTCTTTCAAGAGCAGATACAACGGAACCAAAAACTTTAACGGAAAATATATATATATGCAAATAAAAAAGGGAATCCGGAAAAACTTAACTTAGAGATTTTAAAAAAGTTTTTAAAAGAACTCAGGATCCGCCCTTGATTATTTATTTCATTCATGCAAATATTAATAATAAAATATCTTGGAATAAAACTTTATTCAAATTCTAATATGAGTATCAAAAATAAGATGATATAGTGTGTCTGCTTATTTTTGATATGAATAGTATATATCAATAAGACAGATTGAGAATCGTCAATCGTCAATAATTAAAATTGCAATTTCGTTTAATTCTGAAATTTTATTTGAAAATTTTTTTATAACTGAAACCGTTGGAACTATTCTTCCTTTTATTTTAATTATTCTTTCCGTGTTCGAGGACATTCGCCTAGATCTCAAGACGACATGCAAACATGCAAAGGGCTGATCCACAGGTTTGGATTTACTGACTTGGGCCACTTATTTTACTTTAGACCATGAAGGATTAAAAATACTACTATTAAAAAAAGTTGATTACAAATCTTTTAGAAAATTATAAATGTTACTATATAATTTTACTCTCCCGCAGCATTATATAAAGTATATAATAGTAAAGAGAAAGTATTATCATCGTGAAAAATTTAGCCTCCCAATTTTTAAAAAAATCCTTACGTTTCAAATAAAAAAAACCCCATTAATGCAAAAAATATTGTGTGTGTGTGTGTTCTTTATTTTGGCTTTTATCTCTGGAAAAAGATGAGACTTAATAACTTTCTGGCCTAAGAGGATATTAAAATTTGGAGCGAATTGATCCGCAGGGGGCGGTACAAGAGACCTCCAATATTTATCGCGCACTACGATTTTTTCACCATCCGATGCACCTAATCTTTTGAATCTCAGTGAGAATAATTAAGACATTTGTCTCCAACTTAACTCTCTAACAATTCAGTGAGAGGGAGTGAATTTAATCTAATAAAACGAAAAACAAATTGTGAATAAGATAATAAACATACATACATACATACATAACGAACATAGAGAAAGACTGAAATTTTATTTAACTAGTACATCGCCGATATATATATTTTCCTTTTTTTTTTTTTTTTTTTTTATTATTTAATCTAATTTCTCTTT
>JAAAKE020110963.1:0-16736 GCA_010014785.2 Anisolabis maritima
TAATAAACTTGTCTTAAATAAAACTCTAAGCCATTTGTTGTTATGATACCAAATTTACAAAGGAATTTTGATATTATTTATGGCTTTTAATATTTTATTCTTTTATTCAAGGCTCTCACTCAATAAAATGATACTTTGATTCCTATTTAAATCACTATTTAATTTCCAAATTTCAACATTTAAATTCAAATGAATTGGGCACTAGTGAAGTTTTAAAATTTTGAAAATTCAACCTTATACGTTCACCCCTGATAAAAATTTTCAGCATTAGTTTATCGACTTCATTTATGCACATCAAAAACAAGGTATTTGCTAAGTTTCATGTTTCTAACTCTTATAGTTATAAAATCAGTTATGAAATTAAAATTAAATTAAAATATGAGGGAAAAAATTAATATAAAAAATTTATAATAATAATAATAATAATAATATATTAATATATAAATATATAAAATTATAAAATCCAATAATATAATAATAAAACAAGTGGTGCTTTTGACAATCCTGTCATTTCTACTCATTTCGACAAAAAATATTGTTACCGAAATAAAATTTGCATAGTTTAAAACACGTCCGATATTTGGATATCCCTGAAATAATTGTGAGATGGACAATAGTTATTCTCTTCTAAAGAATTTATTGCAAAAAACTCCATTCCGATTACTTAAGTAGTTTTAGAGATATGAATTTTTTTTTTTCTAAATTAAAACAAAATATATGAATATGATCTCATTAATAAAATATTTATTATATATGTATTCATTTTATTGTTTTTGGAAATGGCTGTGTGTGTGGGTCTTCTAGAAAAAATAAGCATTTCAAATATCATATATAGTTTACGCCTCTTATAAGCCATTAAATAAGTTTGCTTAAAAGCAATCAGTGGCTAATCTGATAAAAAAGATCGAATTTAAAACCAAGGGATGTTTGTTTCAAATCTAGCAAGTGCAATTTTGTTTTCACAACAATTTTATTTAATAATAATTATAGGATTTTTTTATTTGGAATAGAAAATTAACAAATTATTTTCTGGATTCTGATTGGGTGTGTGAAAAAAAAAATACTCCATCGATGACACGTGACTGTCAAACTAGCCCGAGAAGCCATTATTAAATTTAAATCAATAATCAGAGATAAAACTTAAAAAAAAATATTGCTAAAGAAAATAATGGAAATTATATTAAATGAATAAGATAAAAAAAAATTAGATAAGCCCTTTCTCCTATCAAAACATGAACGAGTAATTACAAATAAATATCCTTCGGACTCGTTTTATGCGATGGTAACGGACCGTGTAAAAAAGTCTACATAATAAATTTCCTAATAGAATACCCCATTTTTAATAAATTACTTCAAATGATGGTCCATCTTTAAACATTTCCTAGCGTATCTCATTTTTAATAAATTATTTCTGAATATTTTTTACTCGTTTCGACCTAAGTTTGGATTAAAATCTTTTTATCTGATCGGCGTACTATCAATGTAAGAGACCTCCAAGGTTCGGTCCTGTCTTCCAAATTATTTCTTATATATTAATACAACAACGACTCAAAAGAGTGATTTCTATCCCAATTCATTGCTTCGCGGATGATCTGCATTCATTCAGGACTGGAGTTTCCTGTTCGTCCAGTCGCCAGAATTTTGAGCCTTTTAAGACGATCTCGGCTCACAGAGAAATGGGGATCTCTAAATCATGTCAAATTCAACTCCCAAAAGACAAATGTTATCTAGATACAAAAACAGATCATGCCCTTCCCTCACTTACAGCAAAATGATCTAGAGTTCAAAGACTCATTTTCTGTTTTAGCTGACAATTTCTTATGAATTCTACTGGAATAGCGGTGAGAATTCATAACAAAGGGGCTGTAGATCCGGGACTCTACTTGAAGTACCTGTAAAAAAGCCCTGCACGGAATTTTTCGGTCAGTAGAAGATAAAATAATTTTAAATGTCCTTGTTTAGATAACTCAAAACTGAGATAAATATATAAAAATATATATTTAAAGATTAGACTTTAGCAGAAATAATGTTTGATTAAATTTTCTTTTATATCCGCCTGTTTTAGATAGTATATCCGTTTTTTTCAAAACCCGTATCCGTCCAAGGCTCTAAAAAGAACTTTGAAGCGGTGTGCTGTGTAGCATATTCATTTAAAATTAATTGATAAATATAGGATTTAGTTACTTGATTAGAATAAGAACTCAATGGTCCTGATAAAAAGTTAAGAGAAATTATATATACCTTAAAATTCACTTAAAATCTTCTTTCATTCATAATAATTAATAATCAATTAATAATTTTTTAATGATTTATTATATCAATAATTGTCAAAAAGTTACGGAAAAAAGAACATTATTATTACACAAAAAAAAAAAAAAAAGCTAGCAATATTCAAAGCGAGTTATAAGGATAATTAAATAATAATAAAATTGACTTTTAGAAATGAAAACCATAATTTTATTTTTTTTTTTAAATAAGTCCTACGCTTCTAAAATTGGCCCAATTAGTTATAATCAAATAATCCTAATTGGGATTAATTTATTTTGTATATTTTTTTTTAAATTATCAAAATTAAATTGTAATCTACTTTATTTATTCTATTCGTGACTTGCTTTTTATATATATGTCAAAATCTATGACATTTTGACAATTCAGTTCCAGAGATGAAAAATGCATTGTCAGTCTCTCTATATATTTCTATTTCAGATAATTAAACTGAAATTAAAAAATTTTATCATGTTCACTCTGTCACTGTGTAGAAATTGCTAAATTTGCGTAATAATATTATGTCGTGTCTTGCTGAGCCGATGCAAAACCAAAATTGCCAACTCGCATGATTCAACCCACACCAGTGATAAATAATATGAATACTTCCTGACGTGAAAGTCTATCTCTTTAAAAGAATTAGAAAAATTTCTAACATTAATGCAAAGATAGTTTTGAAGAGACACTTGAATTTGTGGAGGCAAAAAGGACAATCTCTGCTCTCGTTCCTTAGAGTGCATCTCCTTTTGAAAAAATAAATAAAATAATAGGAATTGCGATTATAGAAAAATATCAGATTATTAATTTCTTTCAAAAATCTATTTTTCATCTCTTTCAAATTGAAGAGATTTATTCTTGAAGTCTAGTACAATACAAACCACGTCTTATTAATAAGATTACATCGCTGTGGTTTAGGGGCAAACACGTCTGACAACTGACAAGAGTCCAGGGTCGATCCCCTCTCTATTTGGCGTTTGGGGTCTACATAATCTTGATGATTACTTGAATAAAGAAATAACACCTTTCGACCAGGATTATGGATATAATCCAACTTCCTCAATATCGCCACAAAAAAGATGGTAAACTTGATAGGTCTTGTCCCTAGAGAAGGATATTATTTAATTTTATATACTGTTTATTTTTTTCAAACATTATGTAATATTTATGATGATCTTAATAATCTTAGCCAGATAGCTGTTTAAATTTAATTAAATTGTTCTCAGCACAAATTTACACTTGGTCTTTCTTTTATTTTGCTTTACGGAAATATTACTATTTCTATTATATTATTAGGTTGGTATGAACCCACAACCCTTGGCTTTTAAGGTTATCAATATTGACAATGTCTGTTTTTTTGTCGTGGGGGGGGGGGGGGGGGGGGGGGGTAATTATTTTCATTAATTTTTTAATCTAAGAAAAAGGATGCCAAAGTTAGGGGAGTTACAAGGTCTATCAAAAATTTTTGCATTCGACAGTATAGAAAAAACTTTATTTTATCTGATGGAGAGAAAAACAGAGAGATAGTGAGATAGTAAATGAGAGAAAGAAAGAGAGAGAGAGAGAGAGAATAAGCTAAACGAACACCGAGAAGTTAATAAATAACGCCAAGCTTTGTTTCGATTTTGGAGGGGTGGATGGCGGAGCGCGTTGGAGTGGGGGTCTAGGGAAGGGTGGGGAGCCGCGTCAGCTTTGGCGCCGTCAGCTGTTTCCTGAAGGGATGGGCGGTGGTAGGGATAGAGGGTGGGGGCTACCGGATTCGCCCTCCAATTACCGCGCGTAGGGGGTGGATTAAAATATCAGCTCCGGCTCTCTATTTGCCACCCCTTGGAACCTTCCCACCCCATCTCTTCCGAAGTCCAATTAATGAGTTGGATGTCGTGGAATTTGACGCCATCCAGGCACCACTTTTTTTTTTATTATAACCGACAACGTTCAACTATTGAATTTCATCTTTAATCCCTCATTACTATTTCTTCTATACAAAACGAATATATGATTACCGATCAGAGTTTTGTGAATAAAAATATTAATGGGCACAACAGAATTGGATTTATAAGTTATTCCAACGGTTTCTAAACTTTTGAAATTCACAGTGCACTTAGTAAACCAGGATTTTTATAGTGCCTCCGAGTTAGAGAATTTCTCACTGACATAACAAAAATTTGAATAAAATTTATAAAGTTTATTATAATAATTTTGAAGTAAAACTTAAGTTCTTATTAACTAAGGAAAATAGCCAGGAAAAAATTCAGTGACAGAGAAGTTACGAGTTGTAACATTAACACTATTGATAACTTTAAATCCAAAGGAATGTGAATTCGGATGAAAATTTATTTAAATCAATTGGCATAAATATATACGCCTGGATAATATGTATCGTAATATATATACAGGATGTCCCAAAAGTAAGTACCTTATTATGTGAAATCGGACACTTAAAGAAAATTCCAGACTATTAATGTTTATCATGCTTTATATGTGCTCAAAGTGTACTAAATTTTATTTTTGTATGTACAGGGTGTTCCGAAATCAAAATTTCTATTTATCAACAGTTGTTTTCCAAATCGACAAGGAGAACCTCGACTTTGGCCTCCGCGCCCCCCGGATTTGACCCCTTTGCATTTCTTTGCATGGGAGTTTTTAAAAACAAAGGTCTATCAAAAAGATCACTAGATTACCTGAACTCAAAGAACGCATTCAGTTAGCTGTTCAGGAGATAACTTCATAATTACTTCAGAATGTTTTTCGCAATACTAAGGATAGATTTAAAATTTGCAGGGATACAGCTGAAGCATATTTTGAAAGTTTTGACTTAAGATTTATTTTTTCTTTATTGTTGTTTTTTTTTTATGAATCTATCTTTTTTGTGCCGGGGACATTGACGGAGATGAAGAGGGACAGCCACCAAGATCGTTCAAATAAAGCAAGGCCAAGCGCTGCTGAAACTCGGTTGGCTGACCTCGAGGAACTTAACGACCGCCGGTCACCATCAATATTTTAAATATAATAATCTATTGTAATATATTGATACATATGTAAATAAAAGTCCAAAAGATCATAATAAAAGAGAAAAAAATCTTTTTTGAAATCATAATTGAGTTGCAAAAATAAACATAATTTTTTTTTAAGTCTTTTTTGGCATCTGAGGTCATTTAGACTCCGTCCTTATTTATTGATATTAATTGGTAGCCAATATAATATGAATATATTTTTATCGCTCAAGAAGGGAAGCGAATCATTGACTTTTGGTACGTGAAGCTAGACTTACTTCTTATCCAAGTGAGAGGGCAAACATAGTTTTTTTTTAATCTACCAAAATAGGTATTTAATTATACAAAATAAAACTTGGAACACCCTATAACAAAAATAAAATTTAAAACAGTTTTTTTTGGATATTTTAAAAATGATAAACATTAATAGACTTGAGTTTTAAAGCACAATATAATGAAAAGACTAAAAAAAAAAATTAACTAAATTAATTTTCAAAAAAATAATGGAACACTTCTCTAAGTCAATCTTGGTTATGTGATGGATACATAAGTTTTCGTTTTACTTAAAATAGGTTTTTAATCTGTTTAGCAATTACTATATATAAAAATTCAAATAAAATACAAGTTGATTTAATATTCAATGTTTGGTCCACCAATTTTCCCCTATTCTGGTCAACCCTTCTAAGTACGGATGAGTTGTTAGACACCCGCAAATTTTTACTTGGCTGTCAAACGCGTTTTGTCACACAATGTTATTGTCAAAAATTAATTGTGCGCAATGATACATGGAATCTACTAATTATTATTCGCAATATTGAACGTGACATATTCAAATCAAATATTGAATAAAATGTTATTAGAAGAGAAGGGGGGCCTGGTCACTCGTTTAATTAATTTAAGAAAAACATGTTATTCTATTTATTTAAAATTATAATTCTGTCAGAAATGAAATAAATATGTAGAGAAAAGCGCGCTCATAATAAAAAGACTAGTTTATATCAAATAAAATAGGTTAAAATATGCCATGTAATATGTAGAGAAAATACTTAAACATGCAAAAAGTTTGTAATATATATATATATATATGTAATATATGAAATAAAATATGGAAATAGAAGAAAAAATTCGATAAAAAATTCAATGAAAAAAATGGTTTAATTAAATTTTAGAGAGATCAGGGGTGTAATTTTTGAAGGAACGAGGAGTCCATTGTTCTTTCTTCTCTTCACCTTCGAAAAAAAAGAGAAGGCAGAGTCAAAGAAAAGAAGAAGAGAAGGAGGACATTCTTCAACCTCATTACCAACCAAATATGAATATTGAAGAGAAAGTAAAAAGAGGAAAAAGTAAAAAAGTAATGGCATTTTCCATTCATTGTCCCAATCGCCGGTTATAAAATAATGTTGCCAATCTTTTGGAAATGATCACCCGAAGAAAATTTTTATAAAATCTTTGGCTGGTGGCAACCCTGTCAGAATGAAAACAAAATTAAGATATTTTTTACAGAATATAATCTCCTACGCTTATTGAAAAAAAAAATCGAATAAAAAAATTGTAAATGAAAATTCATATACTAAATGAACAAAAATGAACGTACACAAAAAGTATCATTTTGCACATCTCAAATATCAATAAAAGGTTAGTCAAATTTTTTATGATTTATTAAAAAATTTCAACTTGAAAATAAAAAAATTATATCATAAGAAATATTTAATTTTCCGACACTTATTGGCTAGCTGTTAAGTTGTTTATAGTAAATTCAAAAAGCTAACGCAGCTATTGCTTCGCTTAACCTAAGTTGTAACAGGGGAAACGATAGACTTTGAAAGTCGCTAACATCTTTAAGATAGATGGATCAATGAAAGGAGAGAGAGGGAGAGATAGAGATGAAAGATGAAACACGAAGTGGAAGGAAAATATTTGTCTTGGTTGTAGAAACACTCATGCAGAAAAGTAGTGAGCCAACTTTATGGCAGCCAAAATATGACAAAGTTGCCCTTAAGCTTTAAGAAAGCTTAAGAGAATAAGCCCATGCTTAAATTATAAATATAAATACTGTGTATAAACATGATATATATGCTATAATCAAATTTAATTCGTTACTTTTTGTATTCTGTTATTTAACTAATTACTTATATTTGACAAAACAATAGAAAGACAAAAACTTAAAGTGAAAGGGGGAGATAAGAGATATTTTTAGAAGGAGAAGAAAGTCAAAAACTTCAACAAAATTTTGACTTTACAGAAGTATACATTTTGAAGTAAAATTTCCACATTGAAAGTTAAAAATTAAAGAAAAATTAATATAGCTATTTTAAAAGATGAGAAAATAGATTCAGTAATAAAGCAGCCTTTCGATGCCCAATAAAAAAAACAAAATTGAGACGTTTCGAACAAGGTTTAATGATTCATCTTGAGTTCAATTTGATCGTTGAATTTATGCCTAAAGGTGGTCAGCTTGTATTTGGAATAGGTATTATTTATGCCCAAATAAAATTCATATTTAAAACTGACCCCCTTTGGATATAAATACAAAAATCAAATTGGACACAAGAACTCGTTGGCAACGTCTCAATTTGGAGCATCCAAAGGCTGCCTTATTGCATCTATTAAAATAGAAAAGTAATTAGAAACTTTTAAAAATTATAAAAAAAATTTGTAATACCTATAAAAATGAAAAATTTTAATAGAAAAATAAAAATTTGAGTAAATTCAAGTCTCGTCTTGAAAAGAGATCGAGAAGTTAAATTTCGAGATCAGACGAGAAATGATGACGGAAATAGAAATTTTTATTATTTCTCGAACGATCCCGAAAATGGAGAACAAGAGCGTGAACTATAATATTATAATAGATAGAAATGGATTTCCAGTCATGAATTATGTACAATAAATGGTCAGTTATTTTATAACGAAAAGTGCCAATTACTCGTCTCGATGATCTATTATATAATTTTTACTTTCACTTATTATAATAAGTGAAAGTAAAAAGGGCAGAAGTTTCAATTAACAAAAAATTTTCCTATACTTCTTCCTTTTAAGCCTACCCCACTTAATTCCAACACACTGTTTTTAAATTATGAGTACTTCAAATAATTGGTAAATTTTATAAAAAATTTTAAAAGACGATCAAAAGGGAACGGTATATCTAAACAGAAAATAAGAGGACATGACTGTAATTAAATAAAGATTAAACTAGGCTTTTTTCCCTCATTGTTTTTCTATCTTGGTTAATATATAAATTTAATTCGTCATTAATAAAAGTTAATTTTTTTTATAGCAAAAAGAAAGTGTGGTCGTCACGTGTCACTTGATATTAAAAATGTATCAAGATTAGGAGGGGGGAGTGAAGAAGAAGAAAAAAAAAGAGGAAGCGAAGAGGGAAAAAGAAGACCCTTCTGTATTTACATGAAAGCGTTGATGTGAGGCCAAGTCGAAACACGGGACGTTATTATTAAAGGTACCGAATCAGAAGGTGACAAGAGACAGAATGAATGAACGGATAGAGAGAGATAGAGAGAGAGGATGGATGAGAGATAAACTCGACAGACAAGACAAAATTGAATGGATTGGAATAGGGAGAGATGATTGCAGGTGAGAAAGTTTCTTCGTATGAAGAAGAAAAGAAAGACGACTACGACAAATTTGTGACAAGACAATGTAAGAGCGTAATCGAAATAATGAGGGGGAAGTTATATAGATATTGTCAGAACGTGTGCAGCTGAGGATCTGAATAGAATGTGTAAAAAACAGATAGAAAAGTACATCATGTAAGAAATAAAAGAGAAAAAAAAAAAAAAAAAAAAAAGGATTATAGAAAACTGAAAAGTTAGGGAAAAAAAAAGGGTCGCTTGAATGGTGAGAGAGAAAACGTAGAGGGAGGGAAATGATTGAAAAGTTTGAAAATGCGAACTAAAACAAAAGTTGAGAGAAGGTGGTGCTGCTACCCGCACATTAGAAAACAGAATTAAGAAAAAGAAATGATAAAAAAGACAAAGAGTCCGTGGAGAGATAAAAAAAAAAAAGAAAAAGAAGGGAAGCTGGGGGTTTGGTTATGGGGACAATGATGAGAGGAAGTGAACAAACGATGCAATCAAATAGGCATGAAAACTTAACTAGTTGGATTAACACTTGTACATTACATTAAAAAAAGGGACAGAACAAGCTGAAGTTTATAGTAAAAATTGTTTGTGATTTTTTCCCAACTTTCATTAGACATTGGGCAGATTCACTTAGGGAGGGTAAAGAGGCCAGACCAGGGCGGCAGGTTTCTAGACGAGCTAATTTGAAGTACAGAGTGATCCGTTAAAACACGAATCTCTCAAAAAATGTTACCAAACTTTAAATAATTAAATTTTTCGACATTTTAAACAAGTAAAAATATGAAAAATTAAAAGTTATAGAATACCAAAATGGCGTTCAAGGTTAGATGTCGCAACAATGAGAGTTACACTTGTTTAGTGAAATCGGCTCTCATCATCTAAATGACCCAACCTTTTTGGCTTCAACTACCTGTAAATTTTAGGCATGAGCATTGCATACCGGTAGCTAAAAATTTTTTGAAAAAAGAAAAGTAATATATTTTTTCTTATTATTTTATTCACTTGTCACGTACCGGTAGCTAGGCACTCGAGTACCGGTACTAGTACTCGTTCCACAAGTGGAGAACCGCTCTGATAAAGAGAAAATATTGCGAGATGTCATTCATTTCGTCTACATGAGGTCTATCGATATATTAATATGGTTTATATTTCCATTTTTAAAATAGTGACGAGCAACAAAATAGTTTAAAATTTGGCTAAACCATTTCATTTTAAAACATTTGGGGTTTTTATCCATATTTAAAAATTGAAAAAAAAAAAAAATTATATTTCAAGATAAATAAGATTTTGCTCACATAGCCAATGGATCGCTTTTCGTCCTCTACCAATTAATTTAAATAAATATGGTCGGAATTTAAAAGGAAACAGATGTCAAAAAAGACTAAAAAAAAAAATGTAACAAGCAAATAATTCTTTATATAGTGCAAAATATGATCTTTTTTTTTTGGTGGGGGGATATAATTTTTTTTCCTCCATAAATTGTGCACCACCCTGCTCCCCTTTTAAGAAGGAATAGCAAAATATTTCTCCCCAACTTAGATCTTTATCCTTTTTTTACAGATACTTCTAATTCATTTTTTTCCTCAGGGGTAGGGTCTAAGATTGAAAATTACTATTAACCATTACAAAGGAAGCTTTGAGAAAATTTGAAATTTTCAATATTGAGGGACCTAGGATTCTGACCATTAATTACAATAACAACATTATAAACACGGTTTAAAGAATAATAATAACTATAATCATTTCTTTTTTTTTTTTTAATAATATTTTTAGATAAATTGGAGTGGTATATAGTGTAGAGATTCAAGTATCCCGATTTTAAAGGAAAAATACCATTATAGCATTTAGATATAATTTCGTCATGTTTTTATGATATATACCTAAATCTCTAAATCCCAGGATTTTGGCCAAGCAAAAAGCTATACCAGCCCCTTACGGGTTGTATCCCAATTAAAAGGGCTCCCTTTTGATTCTCTTCGAACAGGAACATGAGCATATGACTTCCCCTCTTATTTTTTTACATATTAGCTGGTAGGCTTGAACAATTAGAATATATTTTGAACGATAAATATGCCATCAATCATTTGAAACTTTCAACCGAAATAGAAATTCATCAAATCCATCAATTGCAAATGAATTGCTGGGGTTGATGGGAATTTTAATGATGGGAACTAAAAAAAAAAAAAAAAAAACTACATGAAAATCGATCAAACTTGTATCTTCAAAGCCTTAAGTAAGGGAGAGTAATGTACAGAACAAAAACGCTGATTACTCAAACATGGGGGCATGAAAGCTTATCTCCCCAATTGATTAAAAAAATTTCCTAATGTTCATTTTACAATTTCTTTTAAATTAAGTTATATGGCTGAGTAAATTGTTAAAAAGGATGAAGCCTGAGTTTCATTAGTATATAGTACCTGATTTCCGAGGGTCGCTTGGGGTTTTTTTTAAGAGTCAATAATAGAGAACTTTCAAAGGCAGGACCTTTGCAACTAGACATAAGACCTAAATATAGGTCCATAAGTAAAAAATAGGCTCCACCAAACAGAAACATCCTAAATATATTTTCTTAAAGATGAGACCTAGCGCAATCGATTCCGCGGCCCCGAAATAGTAAACACACGAAATTTCATCAAAATCGTTAGATCCTGAAAATTTCATTCTAATCGCTACAGCGGTTGAACGAATTTTCTCAAAGATGAGACTTGGGCAATCAATTCCTCGCACCCGAATACAGAATTTCATCAACATCGTTAGAACAGTTTTCGAGAAAAAATTTACATACATACATATAAAGATATTTACAAACATACAAGATTAGCTTGTTTAAAAATAATAGATATATATTTATAATATAACAACCGTTGACGTGTCAGTTCACGATTGAATTATCTTGCTTAAGTGAAGATTATTCTTAGGAATATTTCTAAATGTAGTTCTATGTTAGGTTCGTTTTAAGAACAACAGTTTGAAACGATTAGATATATATCTGAGTCCATAAAAGTACTGGGTACTAAAAAGTAGTGTAACTGATTATTTCAAACAGTTGAGTTCAATTGGAGGAGCAATAAACTTAGAACTATTTAGAGATAAAAATTTTTTTAATAAAAATTCCCATTTGGGAATTTTTGCGTGGTGATTACACCTTTTAAAAAACTTACATAATACATATTGAAATGAATCCCCATCACAAGGTGTCACATCTTTTCATTAAATTTTCTGACTTTCCTCCTTCTTGTTTGATTTCCTCTCATACTAAAATTTCCAACAGAGGGATTTATTTTTTAATTTTCCTTTTGTTAGTCCGTCGTGTAGTGGTAGTTTAAACCGGATGGGGCCTTCTCTGTATAGATACACTTTATAATTTTGACTGAGCTTCACCTAATCAAAGTCACCCTAAGGGTGTGGAGTCTATTGGATTAGGAGCATCAAACAGCGAGGAAACATTGTTGTTTACCGGTATATATTTTAAAACAGCCTCCTCCCCATTTATTTATTATACGTATATATCTTAGATTGTAAGGAAAAATACATATACACTGGAATGAGTTTATTGTCAGAGGGATTCATTTTTTTTTTTAAGACAATACAAATACACTTGCGATTTTGTTTTCCATATATATAAATAAAAGAAGCTTATTTTAACAATACAAAAATGTTTTATTATGAGAAATATTAGCAGAGTCGTAGTCAATGGATTTGTAGAGATCAAATTCTGTTCCCCGATACTTAGAAAGTTGTCAAATTTTCAAATGATTAAAAAAAAAAAATAATAATCTAATTTTTTATCAAAAAAGAAGATGGAAACAAAAAATTATGAGATTAAAAAAAATTAATTCTATATTCTTTTTATAAAAAGTTAGGCCAAACAAATAATTAATTAAAGATATAATATAACTCAAATTCTAAAAAAAAAAATCGCCGTTTAGTTGCAATTTGCACTGATGGCTTTTCCATTCGCCGTTATCTGGCTCTATGTTCGAATAAATTAAAAGAAATAGAACAACGTACTCTTTAGAAAAATATTTTTATGTTCGGATAACGAACCCCTTTTAGAACAAACAAGAAGCGACATTGTGACGAATTTGTTCTCCATAAAATCCCATAAAAAATAGTGATAAATCGGTTAACGAACACTTCAGCTAGCGAACAAAGTCTTTGAACGGATTATATTCGTTAACTGATCACCTACTAAAATTAAAAGTTGTATAAAATTGGCCCTGGCAAGTCGACTTCGGACTCTAACGTAATTTCAGTCAAAATAAAGATTCTGGGCCTAGGGAAAAAAATATTCCTAAAGAAACAGGATAATAATAATAAGGCAAGGGACCTCCTTCACACATGAATTTATATTTTTATGGGACAAAAAATTTTTACGGCTGATTTAATTTAAATTAATATTTAAAAGGTTTTTGTTATATATCTCCAGCTATATATACATTTGCATCAGATTTCTTTTAGGACTGATATTTTAGTTTTATTTCTGTTAGAGAAATAGGGGAGAAGGTTCGGGACCACTTGGCTCTAATAATTTATGTTATGGTAATGTTATTTGGATTTTTAAAGGCTATCTAATGTGATAATAAAAGGTTTTGGTCGATTTCCACTTTTCGAATCCTATTCCGTTGATTGAGCGTTCAAATGATATCCATTGTATGACGAACTTCCTTTTTTTCTTAATTAACCAGATTTTAATCTAATAATGTGTATTAGGTAACGCCCATTTAGTTAGTTTGATCTAAAATAGGGATAATCTAATATAAGAAGGAGAAAGAGGAGGAGGACTGAAGTAATTATTTGAAATATTGAATAGAAATGCATTAGTTGAATTGCATCGGTTTGAGGAAAAATCCGAATCTGGTTCATATCAAGGAAATGGATCTGACTTGTGGCTTTCATCAATTATCCAAATGCATCAGATACTCACTCTTTCGAACCATTTGAAAAGATTAAAAAAGTAAGAATCAAATTATCAATTTTTTTTTTATTTATTTATTTATTTTCATTCCCTTCTTTTTTGTGTTGCTATTGAAAAGATGGCAAGTGGTTTTTGTGGATGATTTAATAAAAGAGTATGGTTTTTGTGACTTTATAGTGTAGTATAGGATGTTAAAAAAAGGGATGCATATTTTAAAGTTTTCTCCTCACTAATTAATTATCGTTAACAATAATTTATATAATCAAATTCTTAAAAAATTTAAGTAGTTATAATTATTAAACCTATCTTAATAATTAAAAATGATAAAACGTTAACAATAATAAAGGCCTCTGTGGAGGAGCCGGTTGGGTGTCGCCGTTCTGCAGATCGGTGTTCGCATCCCGGGCAGGAAGGATTTTTTCATTAAATAAAAATATTTAATGTAAACAAATCCTCAAGTATGCCCTGAATCTCACCCCAATAGAGTCCTCAGGCAACTCTACGAGGATAGGGAGTTGATGTGACACCCCGAGCTATGGAAGGGTCGTAAAGAAGGATTCCCTTTCAATGATGCACTCTTCGCAAGGAATAGGCTACACACCGGTGCTGAGAGAGTCCCTCCTCAATCTAGGACATCCTCCCTAGTATAGAATAGATTGGAAAGAAGGGACCGGGTGGAATTAGATATATAGTAGTTAGCTAGCTAGAAATGAATATAGGAGGAGTTAGTGTTATGAAATAAAATAACTTCACGGGGTGCCGATAGTTGACTACGGCCAGAGGCCGGCTCGGTTTGAGGTGTGTGTCTCCGTATACGAAAGCACTTGGGGTAAATAAACGGGAACTCCGATAGGTGGACCTATACGGTCCAAATGAAATGAAATGTTAACAATAATATAGCTAAAATGAAAATACCATATTAACTAGATCCGATTTCTAAAAATATTTATATGATGATGAATAAAACTATTTGGAGTTATTATTTATTTAAAAATACGCCTTTGAATGGAAATGAGGGGTTTGTTCATTCTCTTCTATTTAAGATGATTAAAAGAATTACAAAATAAATTTAGTCATTGATAGATTTTAGGGAACTTTTATATTAATACTGAATTGTTAAAATCCTAGATAGAATTTCTCTAGTTCAGTGAATTATTTATATATACCTATATATATAAATATATATTACCTAAATCATTAAGTTTGGATTTGGATCAATGTTGTGCCCTCTACAAGTAGAAGAAAGTTAAGAAATTATTCCCCCCCCCCACACACACACACGCACAAAGATACACTCTTCTAAGGAATGGGTTATTATGTTACTCCTGAGTAATCATTTCTTAATTAGAACATCTTACATAACATAGATTAGAATGGATAAAGCTCGGGCGAAAATAGATAGAGAATGTATTAAAGCAAAATTATATAAGAAAAAGCAATTATTTTTCTTTTAAGTCCTAATAGGTATCATCTACAGTGCCGGAAGAAAGCATTTAGTGCCAATAAAGCAAAAATAAATTTTCTCTGCCCAGAAGATGGTCTTATTAAGGATTAAGGAAAGAAGAAATATTGCATTTACTCTTAAATTTAATAATAACTAAACAAATTAGATATATTTTTATAGTGAGTGGAATTTCAATTCAAGAGGGAGGCCTCAAATTTAAATTTCAATCATTCAAATTCTAAGAGCAAGATGACTGGGCAAGTTTGGTGCTTCGCAGACTTGAACCGGGGACTATCAACATGCGCGGCGGATATGCTGCCTTTATCGCAAAGCATCCCAGTCAATCATCTGACATACATTTATCTTAAAACGATATATTGGCTTATAGTCTGTCATTTTTGAAAACCACAACTTTTTCAAAATAAATATTTCTGGTTGCCGAGAAATAGATTTTCAGATGCCAATCATTTGAGTTGAAATAATTCTATAAACCACAAATTGTTAAATGATGTTTTAAAACCAAAATATTAAATTATGATTTTGTAACCTGCCCTATAACTGGCACCTGTAGCCGTTAAATAGTGTATGGAAAAATAAAAATAAAAAATAAAAATAATTGCGAAAAAAGTGAAGTGAGTGACTAGCAGCTGAAAAAAATTATTTCTCCAAAATATATTATTTAACCAGAGTTCAATAATAATTATCATTATATTGAAAATAACCATTTAAGTTTTATAATGCACGTTAATGTTTAAAATTCAGAGAGGGTAAGATTATTATTCAACTTTCGGTATACATATCTTTTTGTGACACCCTATATTGGGTGTTTTAATGTAAAGAGAGAGAGGGTTGACTTAATGTGTAGCCAGCTGCGTAGCCGCAGGCGTTTGCGTTTGTCCGCAGGTCGGTCCTAGTCCTGGTCATGGAACTCCTCCTATCCTGGACCCTTCTCAGACTTTAGCAAACCCTTAAGCATTTTCCACCATACCCCATTCCCATCAGACATCCCCTGCCCCTTTAGAATTATCATTCAGGAAGGACAATTGATTGCAGCCACATATACTCTTGACAATGGCGCAAGGGACATTTACATTAACATTTATTCATTACTAAAGCTGCTAGACTTTAATTAGTCAACAATTTTCACGCATGTCACATGAATAAATTTAGTTGTTAAGTTTAACAATACAGTACAATTGGATATTATAATTAAAAAAAGTAGAAGTCATGAATGATACGATACTTTCCATTATAAACACGTTTACAAGTTTAATAATAATTTAACTTTCTAATTAAAAATTAAAGGTAATAATAAATTATCTTGATTAAATTTATGTCTAAATCTAATATATTTTAATTATTTAAAAAATTTATTTTTTATTGGAATTTAATAAAAAAAAATAATAGATTTCAAGTGATGTTCGAGTAGCCAATAGTATATTCCACTGATGTTATTATTATTATTAAAAAAGCTTTAAATTTTTTAAGTAAAATTTATAAACGAACCGAGAATAGCCTTTTTT
>JAAAKE020110985.1:0-16732 GCA_010014785.2 Anisolabis maritima
CCATCCCGACATTCGCCTTAAGCTGTTAAGGAAAACCTGGTCAAAACCTTAACAAGGATGGTACGACCTCAAACTACATGAGCTAATCTCTGCGTTTGAGAACTAAATTAAATTTTCACTCAACTTTAGTACTTTAGGACTTGACAAAATTTATAATAGATTTAATCATAGGAAACAGAGGACTATAATTCCTAGTAGTGACAGACAGACAGTTCCACAAATTAATACCAGATCCTACAAACGAATACAAACCCATATTTTTCAAGAATTTTGGTTTATGAATTTTCTTCCTTTGCTCTTCCCTACCAAAATAATTTAGTGTCTGGTCGGTCTGCGACTTCCATTCTCCATTGTCAATATGATGATAATTTAAACTAATTACAACGATCCCTTTTCCTCGAAAGGGAGAAGCCATCGAAGCTTCTTTTTCTCTTTTGATCTGTAATTCAAGTAGGTGCTTCTCCTCTTGAAATAAATAAAGAAGACCGAAAAGAATTTACTGTTCGGACAATTAAAAATTGAAATACAGTCAATATCTTATAATGAAATACGTCTTTAGTGAATCAAATATAACCGCTGCTAGTTTTGCAGTTTCTAAAATCATTTGCCAAACATGGAAATCCGTTCAGCGATGCAGAGTTTTTAAAAAATACATAGTTAAAATCTCTTCGCCACTTGAGAAATAAAGAAAAAATCATCCAAAAAATACGAGATATGCCTTTGAATAATAACTTTGTAAGACCGAATTTTAAAAATGGCTGCAAATAAAAGTCAACAACAAAACACATATAATTTCTTCAAATCTGATTTCACTTTTCTTTAAAGAGAGTAGTGATATTTCTGGTTTAGCACGTTTGACAAATTATGTCCGATATTGCATTGGGAATCAAGTCAAAGATTAATTAATAGACTTAAAATCTTTAGCAACAACAAAAGGAGTGGGTATTTGTGAAGCAGTTATAAATGCGCTATTCGATAGAAACATAGATCCCTTCAATGTTGTATCAGTAACTACTGATGCTGCTCCCAGTATGACAGGCAAAGAAGTTGGTAAAATATGTTTACAAAACACATTCAATAATTACTTTTGGATATTTTTCACTGTATTATATCATCAGCAAGTTTAATATTCAAAATCTGATTTCAAAACTCTGGAAAATATTATGACAGTAACAAAATTAGTAAATTTTATATCTGCAAATTCATTGAATAAAAGAAAATTGAAATGCAATTAACAGATTTTAAGTCGAATTCGCTAGAAGCAAAAGTTGTGAATTTATGAAACGATTTAGAAATGATTGAAGTGAGCGATTCTCCAATATATTTAACAAAGATGCAGAAGCGGAAATCGTTAAAAATTGGTAAGTCATTCCTCAAAGCTTCATTAAAAAAAAAAAAAAAAAAAAAAAAAAAAAAAACTAGCAATGGTTGTTTTGACCGTTTTTTTTTTCTACATAAAACATCACGCAATAAGTCCTAGCTAACTACTAAAAAAAAAAAATTTTTTTTACAAAATTCGACTTTATTCATCAACATAGTCTCTTTCAAGAATAATACATTCATTCCAACGCTTCTCTAACAATTCGATGCCTTTTTATCTTTGAACTCAAAATAGGCGTTTGTTGCGGATATGACTTGAGAATTTGAGGCATATCTCTTTTCCTGGAATATTTTTTTGAGGTCTGCCAACTGGTAGCAGTCGTTGAGAGCCAGATCCTATGAATACGGTGTATGGAGAAGCAATTCGAACTTCAATTCGTGCAATTTTGCGCTTGTGACACGGTGCATTGTCTTGGTGGAAGAGCACTTTTTTCTTTTGCATTTGGGGCTGTTTTTTTCGCAATTTCTTCCTTCAAACGCAACAATAATGCTATGTAATATTCGCTGTTAAGGGAGTTTTCTTTCTCAAGATAGTCGACGAATAAAATTCTTTGCGCATCCCAAAATACGGAGGCCAAAACCTTAGAGACCGACATTTGCATTTTTGGTCGCTTTGGACCGCTTTCAGTGGCTGCTCTCCACTCAGCAGACTTCGATTTGATTCCGGAGTGTAGTGGTGGATCCATGTTTCATCTATTATCATATACCGACCCAAAAAATCCTGTTTATTACGGTTAAACAGCTCCAAACAGGGCTCTGAATGATCAACGCTTTGCTGTTTTTGGTCCAGTGTGGCACCCACTTTGAACACAGCTTTCTCAAGGACAAATGTCCATGCAAAATAGTATATATATATTGCCTTCTGATATTTTTAAGGTGTTAGCTATCTCACGCAACTTCACTTTACGGTCTTCCAAAATAATTTTGTGCACATTTTTTATGTTTTCTGGAATAAATGCGGAATTCGGGCGCCCAGAGGTTTCAGTATCATCGGTATTTGTCACGTTTAAACTCAGCAAACCAACGTTCTACGGTTGCTTTCAATGGAACAGAGTCCCCATAAGACTTATCAAGACATTGCTTTGCTTGAACAGTATTTTTTCTCATCAAAAAAACAGTGTTTAATTAACACACGAAATTCCTTTTTTCCATTATTTTGAAAATAACAAAAGTAGCATCACTAAAACCACTGCAACTTGTAAAATAATGGTCGGTTGTCATGAAATTTTGACACATATCGTTTGAAGATGAAGCTACTTTCTAAAAATCATATGGATTTTTCATTAGAGACGCCATTTATGTGTCAGCCTTGGAACTTATTGAGTGTTGTGTTATGTTGCTGTTTGTACAACAAAAATACTTAATTTTAGAATTATGTAAACAAATTCGACATCATAATATTAACCTGGATAGAGAAGGAAAATCACTTATGGTTATGGTTAATTAAAAAACTATGGAATAAATATTTTTAGAAGTTAGAATTTGCGAAAAGGGAAAAAAGAAAGGGAAGAGTAAAAGGGGGAGAAATGATTGCAATAAAATTAGTACTAAAAGATTCATTCAAAATTGACTCTTGGAAAGGCGGAATGAAAATATAATGAAAAAATAAACAAGACCAAGGAGTAATTCTGGCAGTTTGTCACAATAAAGGCATGAAAGAAATTGTAAAATAATAAACGGAGAATTACAAGAAAACTCAATAAAAGAAAAAAATCTAACAATAGTGGGCGACCTAAATTTCTTTTTTTCCATTGTTTTCAAAATAACAAAAGTAGCGTCACTGACACCTCTGTAACTTGTAAACTAATGACATGAAATCTTGACACATATCGTTTGAAGGTTGGTACTTTCTAAAAAGCATATAGATTTTTCATTAGAGGCGCCATCTATGTGTCAGCCTCAGGAGTTATTGAGTGAAAATGATGTGTTATGCTTGTAAGTCCTTGTTTTCGGAAATGAACTTCTTAAAAAAAAGTTTCAGAAGCAGATTCACGGATTAATCTAGTTCAGCATGCGTGTTGCCGAAAATCTCTAAATATGAACCAAATATAGTGTTAGTCATCAAATATTCCACAACAAAAATCTCATTAATAAATGATTGGAATTTTTTTCTTTTTTCTATTTCAAACTTGATTATCATATCTTTGTTAATATGTCAATAAAATTCTGTTACAATGAATTATATATTATCACTTTCTATAACAAACTATCTGGTACGTTACAATATTAAGAAACATAACTTTTTAAATTTTTGGCACACCAACAGAAAATCCAATTGTGCTTTAAGACCTAGTCTAGTGCAGAAAGAAATAAGAAGATATTATTTTAATAGTACATCTCCCACACCACCAGTAAAGTCGTCGTTCGATGTTTTCTAATTCTAAGAGTATCGGCATCCATTCTTAGTGTCCTATCATAGATGTCCACCCTCAAAGTAAAGAGATCAAAAATGTACACGGCGGACCAATCTCTAACGACCCCATTGTGGTTAGTATATAGCAGAGATCGCCAACCGGTGGTTTGCAGAAAAATCTTTTTATTAGTTACACTTTTTATCTTTTATTAATAATTAAACAAAAATAATATTCTTAGAAATTCTTTTATTCTGAATGGCAATTTTTATAAGTTTTTAATTCACTTGAAAATTACAAAGTTGCAATTGGTTTTAAAAAATTACATTTTTAATATTTGCTGGAAACACATGGAAACAACCGAGCTCATCACAAAATTCGGCTTGAAAAAATACGGCAATAACGTCTTTAGAAACAAAAACTTCTTTCAAACAAACAGGAACAAAGATCGCACTAAAAATGTATAAGCTTCAATTATTTTGAAATAATTAAACAATCTTTAAAGATTTTATTATGATTAAATAGGGATTTATAATTTTGGTATATTCAATAGATGCATTTCATATTAATAAATTGGAAGTTTTCCTATCATTAATTTATAAAAGTATTTAATATTTAAAAAAATTCATATTAAGGGTCTGCGGGATTTCAAATTCTGAATTTAGTGGTTCGTGATGTCTGAAAGGGTGGCGGCCACTAGATATTAAAAGGATATTTTTTAACTTACCTAGTTAAAAAATGCACAAATTCTATTGCTTCTTTGACAAGGAAGAAAATTGAAGCATCAACATACCTGAAACAAAATAATGGTTTAAATAACAAGTCTATCGAACTTACTCAAGCGATCAACTCTGCCATACATTTACTAACAAATATTAGGAGTATATAGAAGGTTCACTTAATTAAATAAAAATATATATATTCTTTTTGTCTATAATTTAATTTATACTAATTAATTTTAATTAATATTTAAACCTCACATTAATTATTTGATTAAAATTAAATTTTAATTGCTTTGTTTATTCATTTGATATTGCTTTGAAAGACAATTAGCAATGCTCCAAGTTTAACCGAAATTTTTTTTGAACAAATTTAGATACAAGGGTTTTATATCATTTTTACTTGCAATTGCACTACCCTTAGCACTTAATGGTCGAATAAAAAATATACATATATACGAAAATATAAACATTTTGTTTATAAAACAAAAAAATAAATATATGAAAAGAAATTCCACTGAACCGACCTGGGTAGTGAAAAATGGAGAAAATAATAAAATAAAAAGGGGATTCGATTTAGATACAAAATAAAAATAATGGAAAGGATAAAAAGAACAAATTAAGAAATGCAATGTAATTTGTCAGGACAAATATAAATCTGATGAAAGGAGCAGAATTCAGGCAATAGTCATAGCTGTATTATGGCACCATAACTATGAAGAGAGAAGACCAAATTTTGGAAACAAAAGACTTATGGGAAAAAGAAAACAATTAACAAAGCCAAAATTGCTCAACATCCCCCACTCTCTCAGGGGATTCTCTCGCTCGGCATAGTCCCGGTCAGTCGTAATATCTCCCTTTTTATAAACCTCATGATCAGAATAAAAAGCATCAATACCTTTACTCCGCGTATAATTTAAATTACCAAGAACATCGAAAGCCGCTCTCCTATCTACACCTAATCAACAAGCAACGCCTGAACCAAGCAACCCGCAACACTTATGGCGGATGGCAGTTCACCACACCACGGTATCCAGCAACAATGACACCAGCGGCAACCCCAACAGCTGTATGGATCAACAACGTGTTGTGAAATCACACAAAGAAAAATAGAAAAGACAATGGTACCGGCAGAGGTTTTAAAAGGATACACATATAAAATAAACTATATATATATCAATGTATATATACCAGGTATGTGTGTATGTGAGGTTAAATTTTCCCGAGTTAAGCCGGTTAGTTGTTGAAGTTGACTCGACGTTTCGGTTCTCCTTTTGGAGTCTATTTCAAGGCCGGTTAGGAAGTGTTGGTAGTGGTATCCAATTTGGTCCGTGGATGTCTCAGAGGTTTGGATTTGACTCTGAGATCTAGGGCGGAATTGCTTGAGTGGTATTAATGTTCTGTTGGGTCAACAATAACACTTGTAACTAATACACCAACCCAACTTTGAATTTGAAATTTGAAATTTTTTTGTGATAAATAATCTAGTCAGTGTATTTTTACCGCTTTCAAATAATTAAACCGAGCTAATGTGAATAAATAAATTGTGATAAGAGTGCTCTAACCAATGAAAAAAAAAAAAACATGTGAACTAATATGACTGACTATATGGAGAAAGATTATAGAAATGGATTGAGTGAGAAAGGTAGAGGAGATTAACAATAGAAAAAGTTGGTTCAATTAGTGCCAAAATGGAAAAATAATATCGTCCTGACAGACAAGAGAGGGAAACTCGAAAGAGAGGAAATCATCCGGATATAAATTTTTTTTTTACTCATGGCAATCCCTGAGGAGAGAGCATCGAGATATCCGAACTCATAAAAATCCACCTTATTTTCTACTATCAATCCCGACACTCTATCCAAACCTACAAATAATTGATAGGAATAGTGAATATTAGATTTTATAGTAATATTTTTCCGAAACAGTCGTCAATTGTGTGCCTTAAAAAATGAAATGGATCATCCACACAAAGTCGTATGTGGCCTTTCTTTCTACTCCATATTCTCGAGATTGAGGAGAACATTCCTGAAAGTTGATGCAATCAACGTCTTGATTTGGTAGCTGGAGGATTTGAAAAATAGAGGGGAATCTTGGCAACATCTTTGCCATATAGAAACGAGAGAGTTACCGGGGGAACCGACTATCGCCACAACACAGTTTGTTCGACTCCATTACACCAGAATTCAGCTTAGTGATTTTAAATAATTATTTTGGCCATAATAAAGTTAAAATTAACAAAGAATTTAAATAAAAATAATTAAAAGTTAAATTAAAACTATTAAAAAAAATAGAATCATTTTTTTTATTAACTGATTAGGTGAAAAGAACAAAAACATTCAAGATAACATTAAAATATGATTAAAATTAGTAAAGTATTTATTTATATAATTAATTTTTTAAATTTTTTGGATAAAGCGAATAAAAGTTTTTTTTAAATATGATTTTAACAAAAAAAAATCAAAATTAAATAATAAAATCTTCACGATGAAATGGGTGGCTGTACACAGATTATGATATGTGAAAAGAGAGGAAGTCAGTCAATGAGTACCCTCTAACGAAATAAAACTCCCAAAATAATGAAACGTTTCGGCTTCAATTAGATAACGCCTTCATCAGTCAGTAGGGCTGAAATGAGCAATAAAATTAAAAACACAACAACTTTACAAAGTAAATTAAAAATAATGACACAGTATATGCAGATTTAATGTTTAAGACATTAAACTTGCAGATAAGTTGTTGTATGTACAAAATTATATATAACATATATATGGTGTATATAGACGAAAATGCTCACCACCAATCACATGGCGAAGTCTTCAGAGTGAATAAAAATTATTTATCAATTACAAGCAAATAGAATAATTAAATAGTGGGAATCAACGATTGTTGAGATCGCTGACCCTTAATACAAATATAAATATAAAAAGGCGAAATCTTATTAAGTAAATCTTTTCTTTGACCCCAAGAAAAGTATTTTTATATAAACATGTTATTATTTATAAAGTTTTTTATATTTTATAATTTTCTATTATAATATTTATTAATTTATATATATATATATATATATATATATATATATATTATTTATTATCCAATCTGACCATCAGCATTTTGTAAAATAGACATATAACAATTGCTAAATCCTATGCAATCAGTCTGAGTAGTCTCAGTAGTTGTGAGCTCGGTGGCCATAGGTCTTAATGAAGCATTTTTCAGCTACCAGACATTTACATGTATTGTCTATCTTCATCAGAACGTTGACACCCCCAAAATCGAATCCATGCTTTGTTTCTATGGAATGGGTACTAAGGGCCGATGAAGATTTTTGGTTCTTCACGCTTATCTCATTCTCCCTTTTTCTCTCAGAAAATTTCTGAGATGGTCTGACCAACTGAAACGCTGGTGGGGTGAGGGTAATCCAGGCACTTAATAAAGTAAATAACATTCTGTTGCTCTGATGGGCTTATTAAATAAAAAAGATATATTGACAGATATTGAGAGCTTCGTACGAATGTTATGATGTTTAATGATTTTCTGAATTTTATCAGAAAGCCAGTAGATGAGGGGAAAAAATACACCTTCATTGTTAGGAGACTCAGACGGATTAGAAGCCAAGCGTAGCCTCTCCATTTTTCGATGGAAATTTCTGATGGTGGAATTAATGACATGCAATTGATAAGAGATGAAGAGAAGCCCTGTATCTATCAACATTTCTCCCAATAAACGTCTTGTTACAAAGAGAATTAATTCTTCTTAGAAAGTAATCTAAGGTGTTAATTTTGTACATAAAGGAGCAATGAGAGAAATAATTGACAAATGTTTTACTGTCAGATGGCTTTGTTTAAAGGTCAAACGAAAGAGCGTCACACGAATTTTTGATAACTAAAAGATCAAGGAAAGATATTTTATTTTCGATTTCGGTTTCATAAGTAAAATTCAAATTGGCATGGAAAGAATTGAATTTATCCAAGATTGCCCGTATGTCATTTTTTGGTACGACCGAAATAAAGTCATCCACAAATTGAAGGTAAATTAACAAATTAAGGTGCTCTACAGTCTTATAATAAAATTTTCTTATTACTACAATAGGACTAAGAGAGCCCCCCATGGGCAACCCCTTCAATTGCAAAAGCAAAATAGTTATAAAATTATGAAATATAAAAAACTTTCTAAATAATATGTTGTAATGGATCTGAGCATCCAACTCCATACTTTAAAAAAAAGAAAATAGTGACGTCAAGCAGCCTTCACAAAAAAATTTAAAAAAGCAGATGACCACTTTGCAAAAAGGTCTCTGCGCAATATAAAAATGAAATCATCGTCCCATCTCTTCAAGAGGAAATGACCTCATGCTTTCTCATCGAAGAAAACAGACCCTTTCTCGGCCTATATAAAAACCGTAATAAATAAAATTGGCATATATAAGGACCGTAATAAATATAATTGAAATTATCGTCCCTTCAAGAAGATATGATCTCATGCTTTCTTCTCCGACGAAAACTAAGTCCCTTTCTCGGCCTGTATAAGAACCGTAATATAAAAATAAAATCACCCGATCCCTTTGGAGGAAGAGATGACCTCATGCTCTCTCCTCCGAAAAGATCAAAAAATTCCTCAACTGACCTGCCCCAACCCTGAAGGGGATCGAATTCTCGGACTATATAAAGAGCGCAGCTCGACCGAAGAAGTCAGTCTTTCCCAGTAATCCAGAGTGATCCAGACTCATTCGAATTAATTCATTCTTTCTACTCTTTACCCTGTGGTCAAGAGGGGGTCTCTCGTCAGTTCGGGGGCCTTCTTGATCCAGGCAATCTTATCTCCAACCACTCTGTGGTCAAGAGGGGGTGTCTTGTCATTCCGGCGGCCTTCTTGACCCAGACATCCAAGAAAGTAACTCCTGCACTAACTCAGTGCATAATCGGGAAATTTCTTTATACAATTACCGGCGAGCCTGCAAATTCAACTGAGATCAGCGTCAGCTTCCAAGGAGGCCTCGGATGTCAACAGCAGAATCTCCCCGCTCCAGACCCCCAAGGACCTAACACCAGTTAAGCCCATTCAATTGTGTAACATGATTCCTAGTTGGTTCGAATTATATAATAGTTAAATACAGCAAAAAATAGCGAAGCAGATAACTATAAATTAAAAAGACTCTTAATACTCTTAAAATATAAGTGATATTATAATTAAAAACTGTCAATATTCTTAATAAAATCATTATTATTTTTCTAATATAATTTAATCTAATTTTATTTAACTAAGGTTAACCCAGAATAACATTACAATGTTTATATAAAAATAATTTTCTTGGGGTTAAAGAAAAGATTTACTTAATAATATTTCGGATTTTTATATTATGGGTCAGCGATCTCATCAATCGTTGATTCTCAATATTTAATTATTCTATTTGCTTGTAATTGATAAATAATTTTTATTCACTATGAAGACTTCGCCATATGATTCCTGATGAGCATCTCATTTATATACACCATATATATATTTTTATATATAATTTTGTATTGTAACATACAAATCTAACTGCAAATTTAATGTCTTACACATTAAATCTGCATACACTGTAAGTCATTATTTTTAATTTACTTTGTAAAGTTGTTGTGTTTTTAATTTTATTGCTCATTTTAGCTCTAATGACTGATGATGGCATTATCTAATTAAAGCCGAAACGTTTCATTATTTTTGAGTTTTATTTCGATAGAGGCTAGCCTACTGCCTGCTACCTTGACTTCCTTTCTTTTATTTTCACATATCACACAAATAATAAAATTAAAAATATGACAAAAGATATGTAAAAGATAAGGCTGATTGCGCAGAAAAAAATGAAAATTTGAACATTCCAAAAATATAGATGTTAAAATGAAAATGTGTATAGAAAAATAAAAGATTCTTCGAGAATAAAATGTAAAATTGAAGATAAAAGGTATAAAGTGTAGTGAAAATAGTATAGAAACAGAAACAAATCGAAAGGTGAAGGGATATTAATAAAAAAAATTAATTTTTCAAATATTAGAATACCTATAGCCGACTAGACTTTTTTAAATTTTGTTTTTCTCGTGTGCAATATAATCATTAGTGAACTAGTGAAGTAAATTAATTAATTATTTTATTTATTTAGGTTAGGAATTTTTTTTAAATTAACTTATTATCCTAAAATTTTATTTATTGTTCTAGTGATATTTCTGGCTATGATGTTTTTAATTAATTGTTGTGTTGTTACTAGTAATTTTTTATTGATTTCTTATTGATATTGTTGTCCATGATTATAGAGACTTTTAGTCTAGAAGAATATTTAAGGTAACATTAACTATTTATTTCAACTTTAATTTAAACAAAAATTATTTTTGCTCCCAATTATTTTTATTTTCAATACAAAATTTTTGTATATACTGCCGGGAAGGCTTCAAACCAACACCCAATAAATAAATTTAAAAAAAAATTTGTAATATTAACTTCCTTTCGACATGTTTTTTTTAAAAATTTTTTTCGTATAAATATTTAAGTATTTTTCCATAAAAGACTATTTTTTTATCAATACTTATAAAAGAAAACCTAAGACAACTTCAACTGTTGCTTAAACAACAACAAGAATATTTGCTTTGAGGTATTAAAAACTCTAAACTCAATTGCGTAGTTGTTTTTTTCCTTGAGTAAATTCCATAATGTCGTCTCTCTCTAGCAGCGCACACATCTCTACAAAAGTCGACACCAATTTAGGATTTATACCTATTGTTGAGTGCTTCATACCCTCAAATTTGGTGCTCAACTTGACTTGACTATAGGGCACTACTGAGCAGCTGATCGTGTGCTTAGGCCAATACGTTCCGCCACTAGTTTTACCATCCATCTCTCTCCGGGGTAGGCGGTTCAATATATATTTACAAAATAGAATAAGTTTAGAATATTTATACTAACAAATCTTAATTTGCAAATAAATATTTACATAAACATAAAGGTAGGTAATTTTTTCTTAAATTTTATACGATTTGACATGGAATATCTCATATATCAAATTTTTTTTCTTATTTTTGATTGAAAAAAAATATTTTTAAAAACAGCAATCAGATGTTTTTTCACTTTCGGTCTAAATAATTAGCAAAGTAAATGTGAAGGACCAGGTTTTTTAACAAGTTTAAATGGCCTCAGATACCGAAAAAAGATTAGTAAACAAATGATTGTCGTCCAAGTCGACAAAGGTTGAATAAAGTTGGTTTAGAGTCATTATCAAATGAAGGCTAGTAGCATGATTTTTATAGCCTAAATATTTCATAGTCTGTTAATAATAAAGCAACCTTCACTTGATATTCCTAATTTATGGATTTTTTTAGTGGAGGACACACATGTTTGTAATGCATTGTATTACGCTAATATAAAATTAATTTTAAATAAAACTTCATGAACATAATAATCTTTTATATTAATAATTTGCGTAAATTAAAAAAGAGCACAAATAGAAATCCTATGGATGTAGACAAATATTTGGTAAAGAGACCAAATCCGATTAAAAGGAGTAAGTGTGTTTTTATATTCTGAAAGCATCGAAGGGAGGTTTTTAACTTTTTGCACACGTAACAGAATAGGTAATGATTAATTTTGAAGTTTACTTTATATATATACATGCTGTATATTGAGTACAGATGAGGAAAATACAGATGAAGAAACAAATAAAACGTGAAAGAATTGAAATGAGTTAAAATATAAAATGCAGATTGGGCTAGGATTTTACATAACGTATTTTGTGAATTTTGGTCACGAGCCTAGAACTTTGAAATTAACTGACCAAGAACAGACCCTGTACTCTGAGCCTTCAGTTAGAATTCAGGCAATAGAATACACATGGCCAAAATATATGCATACCCCATTTGTTCAAACAATATCAGCAAAATTTAATCATTTTTATGAAGTATGGTCCAATTTCACGAATTTTTTCCTTCCCGCTTCAAAAGATAAATAAAATTAAGGAGTATATTGTATATTTTATTAAAATAAATAAATAAATTGATAATAACTTAGTAGTAATAATAACAACACAGGTAAATTATAGTTTTCCATCACTTTTTAGAATTTTTTTAATTTTCATTCATGAATATATCCTAAAGTACCATTATTATTATTATCTTTTCGAGTTCTAGTAATAAATAAGATGATAATTTAATTAAAAATAGTATTTTTCAAATTTTTGTTAAGAATAAAACAAAAAATATAATAATAAAGCCTTCTGAAAACAGGACTGTTTTTCGCTTGAGGGGGGAGGCACAACTGAGTTTAGGGAGGGGGGGCCCAAATTAAAATAAAAATTTTTTTCTTGTATGATCTCTTTTTAGTTGGGTTTTCTTTATTTTGGAAGTTGTTCTTATTATAAATTTAATTTAAACTTATTAGTTTTGTAATTTTTCCTATTATTTTTTTTATTTTTGCATTAATTATTGAACAATCCGTACTCGTGGCACTTCCTCAGGAATAAATATAAATAGATGGTACAAATTTTTGATCGAAATTTAAGGTGCTAATTACATAATCAGCTGTTATCTTATCAGTCAAATTGATAACTCAATACTCTGGCGGTTGGGATTTTTTCTTAAGAAGATCTAATTTTTTTACAATATTGGAGTGAAATTTATGATATTAGTTATTTTTTTTCTAATTAAGGCATCGTTTATAACATTTGTATTCATAAGTGTCCAAAATATCACTTATAACGCCTGATATACGTGTACCTTTTCGCTCGATACACTTGTTCCAACGATATTCAAGTCGTTTAATCCTATAACTATACTCAAATAATGGACGAATCAAATACATCAAAATAATCCTTTGTTTCTGCAATCACTTCTTCATTTGATGAAAATCTTTTACCAGCAGCCAATTTTTCATGTTCGAAAACAAGAAAATGTCGGACGGAACTAAATCTGGGCTGTAAGGTGGATGAGGAAGAATTTCGAATTGTAATTCAACTAATTTTGCCGTTGCAATTGCCGATGAGTAAGCCGGTGCATTATCATGATTGAAAAACACTTTTTTTCTAGACAAATTTTTTATTCGGCTGGTCCAATAACGACACTAAGTACTCTGCTATGATTGTTTTGCACTTTTGGACATAATCTATAAAGATAACCACCCGAGCATCTCAAAACACAGTGGGAATAACCTTGAACCATTTTTGCTTTCTTCGGTGCACTGCAACCGGCTTCTAGCTATTGTTTTGATTGAATTTTTGTTTCGGGTGTCTAGTGTTGAACCCAAGTTTCGTCAACAGTAATAAATCGATGCAAAAATTCAGTGCGATTACGCTTAAAAAGACTCAAACAATACTCAGAAGTGGTTACCCGAATTCGTTTCTTGTCCTCAGCAAACGTGGCACCCATCTTGCTTACAGTTTTCTCATATGCAAATGTTCATATAAGATATGACCAACACGTTCTTTTGATATGCCAATAGTGTCGGCTATCACACGCACTTTCAATCGACGATCGTTTAAAACAAGATCTCTGCCATCTCTTTATTACTTAGCTCACTTTTCAGACCGCCCTCATATATATATATATATATATTTTTTCTTGAGATCAAAGAAATGATTTAGTTAATAAGATTTTGGCTTTTTAAATTTGTATTATGAGTCAGCGATCTCATCAAGATAGTTGATTCCCAATATTTATTTTATTTGCTTGTAATAGATAAATAATATTTATTCATTCTGAAGACTTCGCCATATCAGGCTGATAGCATTATTTTATTTATATACACTTTATATATGTTATATATTGTAATATTATACTGGGTAGATGCTTAATAAATGAATTAATTAGAGAAATAACAATGATTTTATTAAAAATATAGAACAGTTTTGAATTATAATTAGTTATAATTATAAGAATATTTTAAGAATATTAAGAGTCATTTTGTTTTGTTATTTGCTTAGCTATTTTTTTATATTTTACAATTTTATAATTTGAATCAAATAGGAATAATTTTACACATTTTAATGAGCTTAACTGGTTAGGTCCTTGGGGATCTGGAGCCGTTTGATGAGATTCTGCTGTTGACATCCGAGGCCTCATAGGAATCTGGCGGTAATCAGAGTTGAATTTGCAGTCTAGCCGTAATTGGATAAAGAAGTTCTGCCGATTATGCACTGAGGTAGCGCAGGAGTTACTTTCGGGGATGTCTGGGTCAAGAAGGCCGCCGGAATGACGAGATACCCCTTGACCACAGGATAGAGTAGAAGATAGGAAAGGAAGGATAGGAATGAATTGGACTGAGTCTGAATGAATCTGGATGACCTGGAATGACTCTTCAGTCGAGCTGCGCTCTTTATATAAGGCCAAGAATTCGCTCCCCTTCAGGGTAGGGGCAGGCCAGTGAGGGATTTTTAGTCTTTTTCGGAGGAGAAAGCATGATGTCATCTCCTCCTCCAAAGGGATGGGGTGATGATTTCATTGATATATTGCGCAGAGATCTTTTTGAAAAGATGTCATCTGCTTTTTATTTTTTTGATTTAGGGAGGGCCGCTTGACGTCACTATTTTTTAAAGTAAGGGGTTGGATGCTCAGATCCATTACAATATATTTTTGTTTATTGTAATATAAACAACTCTATCTGCAAATTCATTGTCTTATACATTGAATCTGCATACACTGTAAGTCATTATTTTTAATTTATTTTGTAAAGTTGTTGTGTTTTTTAATTCTATTATTCATTTCAGCCCTATTGACTGATGATGGCATTATCTAATTAAAGCCGAAACGTTTCATTATTTTGGGAGTTTTATTTCGATAGAGGCCACCCTACTGGCTGATTTCCACTCTTTTTATATATCTCTGATCCTCATGTAGCCATCTATCTCATCGTGAAAAAAATTTAAATATATTTTAAAAAACTGGGAATAGTGTAAACTCATTTGTTTACTCTCTGGAACTATTAATAGATATGAGTATATTAATAAATGTATAAATAAGAAATATATATTTCTGAATATAGATACAGGTATGTATTAATATAATCAAATTATATATATTTAAAACTAAATAAAGAAAAAGAAGTTTCTTTTATTTATAAAGACAAAATAAAATAAAAATATAGTACTTATCATAAGTTCAGATATAAGATGAAATATCCAAGGGTTCCACAAAGGGGTAATCCAATGCTTCAATTCAGGGAACACTTCGTAATCATCGAGGTGGGGTCTTTAAACAATATTGGAAGCACTTGGGATGGTTAATATTGAGTACCGAGGCAGATGGTGCAAACTTATATATATATTTAAGGAACAATTTGATCGTCCACAATTTCAATATTATAGATAAAATGTTGATTTAATGAACACTTCTTGAGGTGCCGCAATATGATGAAAATTGGTCAAAGACACAAAGGGCACAAGGGAATAATTAATGTGAATATTAGAGGTATATCACTGCTTACATCTCGAGTGTTATAGATTGAATATTTATTTAATATCCTGTATTCGGAGGCAATGTTTACAACTCGAGATGTAGACATTGAATTTTTTTATATTATCCCACATTCGGGTGCAATGGTAACCACTCGAGATTTAGAGGTTGAATGTCTGATCCAATGTTAATGTCCTAATTCTCTTCGTCTCTTTCTTCTTGACACGTCCATCAAAAATAGCCAATCTGAATGGATGATTTTCCCTCTAAATTTGTTCATTTGCTTTTGGTGACCTTATCAAAAAGAAAAAGAAATGAAGTGATGGATCTTTGCACACGACACGAAATGTTTTTAATATCCATGATGTCATGTCGGTCTTTTGTGATATTTCACCGACAAAACAAAAAAAACTAATTAACAAAAAATGAATTACAGTAAATAAAAATAATTTAAAACAAAAATATATGGACTAACGATTTCAAATATATTATTATAATATTATGATAAGGGATGGAAAGCTTAAATAAATAAAATAAATAAATTTATTTACGAGCTGCTTAGAGGCACAAGTCCTCGGTGGCTAGGTCCAATCAAACACAAATAGATATTTATAAATTACATAATACAAAACAAATACAAAAAAATGGAAAATGAAATTGTGAAGAATTTAGACATTGATTCCATTTTCAATGAATTTGGGACAAAGAAAGTTAGAAAAATTAATTTGTTTTAAATATTGTGTTTCAGTTTTATAAATTGCAATAAACTTTAATAAATAGGTATATAATAATATATAATATAATTAATTTAACAGACAAACCTAATGAGCATAATTTTCCTAAAAGAATTTTATGACTGACTTTATCGAAAGCTTTA
>JAAAKE020110996.1:0-16732 GCA_010014785.2 Anisolabis maritima
GGTTGTAGTATTTATTTTCGCCACCCTACCACACATTGGACCCTGGATTGTGTGCGGGGTGTGGGTTGAAGAATAGGGCGACGGATGCTCAAGAAACCCTAATGTTTTCCAAACACATAAAAATTTTCTTTTTTTTTTTTATTGCAAACTAAAAATCCCCATTTGGAGATTTGCGAAGTTGGAAATATAATTTATTTTCTCTCTTTACGCGAAGCAATAAGCAATCTTATCTTATTACGAAGATGAAATGACGTCACATAAATGATTCAAATATTTCAATGGCCATTTATCTCTTATGTATTTTCGTAATAAATTAAATTGTGGTTTCTGAATAAACTAATCCATTCAAATTTCCCTAGAAAAATAAATGAATAGCCAAATAAAATTTGATCAATTATTATTTCTGAAATACGAAATTAGAAATTCTAGAGTTTGGAAAATATTTAAATCGGAAAAATTGATTATTTAAAAACTTTTTTTTAAATTTATTTTATTTCACGGCCTAAAGTCATTTGGTCACTTTGAATTAAGAAAAATATTCCATAATAAAATTTACATACTTGTAGTGCTCATTTAGACATACAAAAATACAAAACTCATTCATACTGTTCCGCACTTGCACATACATATTTTTAATATTACATTATATACTTGAATTACTTCTATATAAAACGACACGAACCATTAACGAATCTTATTACCGACTCCTTTTATTTTGCTATGCCCAGAGCTGTAATTAAAAAATTGTAATAGGACAGGAATTTGAATTTTATCACGAATTGAACCATATAACCCAGGAAGAGATGATCTATCTCCCTAAAGGTTACATTATCGCACTCGTAAAATGAATGTTCTCTTAATTTAAAAAGATGCACTTTGTAAGGAGTCGCTACATGTTTCTGATGTAGACAAACCTGATATTAGTATAATTAAATTCCTATAAAAATGACAATCGTTAAACCAAGCTTTTTTTTTTTTGAGAAGCGAGCCCTTGAAGATTCCAATCTTGCCAATCCCCAATTAATAAAAGAGACAATATCCGAGACAGACAACCCCATATTCAAGCACTTGCCCCTCACATGCTTCAACTATTTCGTTACCTGCAATTCCAACATAACTCTGATACCATGCTAAAAACTCTGAAATAAACAATTAGCAAATGTTTATTCTTTTCTTTTAAAATGAAATTCTATTTTGAATTTCAGATTAGAGTATTAGAATAATTTTTATTTTCATTTGCCAACTTATCATAAGAAAACAAATAATTTCAAACTGATCTGTAAATATTTATATGAGTTCAGCAAATAAGTAACTTTTTATTTAATTACTACTATGTTTCTTTATTTAATCAATAATCAAAGGGTCCTCTTTAGTTTTAGTTATGCTAGTAATATATTAGGGTAATTTAAACAGTTTTCTCAAAATATTCATTTTTATTTTTAATAAAGCTGGAAAAAAAATACATTGTAATATTTTATTTAATTAAATTGTAAACTTAAAAACATTTTACAATCTTCTAAACAAATAAAACTCTTAATCTCATTCAAATTTGCCAATTTGTTTTTACAATAGAATTTTTGAAGTTCGTAGCGGGGATAATGTTATTATTTATTTCACTTTTGAAAATTCCTTCGGTTGTGTTTTTAGGAATATCAAAAATCCATTTCAAAATAATAATGCTATGCTGGATATAAATATAAGATATCCGAATTTTTGATGAGACCTAGGAGCTGATTTATGTCTCCTTCATTTCTGAATTTGATATCCGAAAACTTATGAATAGGAATCTATGAAACTTGAGCACGTGTTTGTTTAGTTTGATTTCTAACTCGAGCCGATGTTTTCATGTACGTGTTGTCATCCATCATATGAGGTTACAGAATGCAAGAACGATCACTATCTTCTAATTTTGCAAATAAACACTCATTTGATCCGTTTTAGAACAATTGATATCTTTATTTAAGTTTAAAAGTTAAAAAAACATAAGTGATGGAAAATGTTTTCACTCTTTATTTAATAATTATAAGTTTTTTTGACATATATATTTAAAATTGTTTACGAAACCCATTGAAAAAATTAGAATTAAAATATTGAATATTTTTGAAGATATTAGTGAATTTCCATTTCCGCGGGAATGGAATGTGCGAGGTCACATAATTTGTTTGGAATCAAATGCAAACATGTTTAGACTGAACTCAGAAGAATGTTTAAATTGAAGCAATCAGTAAGTAAATTAAATAATCAAATTTGTTATTATAATAGCTTTTTACTTTTAATATTTGTTTTATTATTAAAATTTGAAATCAATATGGAAAAAGAGAAGAAACAACATAAGCCATTATTGTTTTGTTCCAAGATCTACATCAACTCCTGACAAATTTTTTTCAAAGTGCCTGTAGAATATAACAGGAAGAAGAAATGGATACTTGCAGCAAGAAGAAATTTAACTTTAATTTAATTTAGCTTGTGCTATATATAATATTTTTCTAAAAAACATATTCCAATATATATATATATATATATATATATATATATATATATATAATAATGAATAAAATTAAATGAAATAAGAAAATATTGAATTGGAATACAAAATTTTAATCTAGTAAATCATTCTTCCAAAATGATAAATTTATTATATATAATATATACAGAGTATTTCCCTGATGATGATGATGATGATGATACAAACTTTCAAAGGTGATGAAGATAGGGAATCAGTTGAGTTTATAAGCCAAAGTGGTTTTGTTGGATACCAATGAAAATGAGATCAGGTGGCCACGGAACAGGACCTCCTCTTCCGATCTACTTTTCAGGAAACTTAGAACTAAGATGTTCTTGATGAGCTCATGTTAAAACCACCTACAAATGGGAGATGTTCCAATAACCCGAGGTTAACATAGGTATTTTTGAATTATAACGTGCAACATAACCACGAGTTGCTTATCTCAAATGGATACATTTGCTTTGCCCTTCTTCATCATTCCTTAAAATCAGTATCATCATCAGATTTTTTTTTTAACTGCAGAATTATTTGTTCATTATATGATCTTTTTGATGAAATGTATCAATCGGAAAAAGAAATGTTTTCAACCCATGTGGTATTTATTTATCAATATTAAATACTATTTAAAATACATATTTTTTGTAGCTTGAGGGAAGACATGGAGAATTTTATTTTATTCGAATATCGTACACAAAAACATAAAAAGATGTAGTGCCTCATATATTCAACTACCCGGTCTCAAGTAACTTCTTTTAAAACAAAGCCTGAAAGTGAGAAAAGAAAACGAAAAAGAATGATTAATGAAATGATTTTGGTCGAGTTTTATAATGAAAATAGACTTACATTCATCTTCGCCAAAAATATTAGATTGGAAAAAGAGATAGAAGTCGCACAAAGTTTTTCTACGTCACTCTTTAATTCCTTTTGTTTTTTCAAAACACGATAGTGTCGTCACTGAAACCAAAGACGCGAGCCAAAAGAAGGAATACAATGTAATATTTCTCATGCTTTAAAAAAGAAAAGAAAAGAAACTCGAATCTCCTGATCTTTTAAAGGAAATGAAAATATTCCAGTCTCTTCTATATACGTATATTCCATATTTAACTGAGAAGTTTTTACATCATTATACTATATGATGATGACTGATTTTTTTTGTTCATTTTGAAAACTATTTTTTTTTTCATTTCCTATTTAAACTTTAATAAAATTTTGCGTTTTTTTATAAAATGCCTAATTATTTTGCAGAATTCCCTCCACCTACAACTTGGATAACCCTTTCTTTTTTTGTATTTACGTTATGTTATATATTTTCTTATAGAATTTTAACAGGAAAATACAATTGCATTTTATGGGAGATGGGGGGCACACTCGTTTGGTCTCTTCTCAAGTTTACTCACTTATATGCTTTTTTTTAAAAACAATTTTCCTTTGTTGTTTTATAAGCCTAAGACCTATTTGAGTTTGAATTTTACATCTCTTCCTCATTTTTTTAAATATAAATTCCGTTTATGGTGTAGAACTAACAACAAACATAAAAAAACATAATTAATTCTTAAATTCTGAAATGTCTTTGTTCATTGTATTTATTTTGGAAAAAGAGACGTTGATTTGATTTTGAATTTTTTATTTTTAGATCTCGCTCCTGAAGAAGACAACAATGCTCAAGAGAAAAGCGCGGATTCACATGCTTTAAAGTCAATGGAAAACAACGTAGACCAAACTACACCATCTTCCCTCCCAAATTCTTCCACATTGCCTATAAAATCAAAAGTAGAAAAAAATGTAGTTTCTGAAAATCTCTCTAAATATATAATATCAAATATAAATGGAGTTGAACATTCACAAGAAAATGAAAATGAAACAGAAACTGTTAAAGAAAAAGAACAGATAAAAAATTGCAATGGCGAATCTAATCAATTGAGGAAAAAAACAGATAAAGATTCCAATTTAATAGAATCAATCGATGAGTTTTTAAATGAAGATAAAAATGATGATAACATTAAGTTGTTAAATAAAAATGAATCTGATATCAAAATAACAAATAAATTCATTGATATCAAAGAAAGAAGCTTAGAAAGTGAAGACGAAAACCAACATGCAAATAAAACAGATGAAATTAAAGAAAACGGAATAAGTGATTGTAATGAAAATGAAGGGGAAGAAGATGAGAATGTAGAAATGGGTGAGGATAAAAAGAATCAAGGAAATAATTCTGAAAAAGTTGAATCTTCAAATGAACCAAAATCACCATCGTTAATTTGTAAAATTAACCGCTCATCCCTTGAATCTCTAGAACTTTTTAAAAATAAAGAGGATAGTTCTAATAATAATAATAATAATCACTCAACTTTAGGAACAAAATCAGAAACCGATGAAAAAGAAGAAGATATTTTAGAAAGTAATAAAATTGAAAAGGAATCTAAAGATGAGTCACATTTGAAGAAAGAAACTGTAGAAATTATTAAAAATAAACCAATTCAAGAAAATAAAGAAATTACAAAATTAGTTTCTTTAGAGAATGATTTAGAATTAATGGACACCAATAAAGAAGATTCCTCCAAACTTCCAAATGCAAATGAAACAGATCTTTTGAAAGAGAAAGAAAAACAAAAAGAAGCTGAACATGAGAAAAATAATAATAAATCAAAAAAAGAAGAAATTGATAAAACAAAAACTGAAACCTCTAAACATCCCTCTAGTTCTTCTAAATTTGAACATTCAGGATCTAAAAAATCTGAACATCATGAACATCATAATTCAGATAAAAAAAGTTCTAAACGTTTAAGTAATTCTTTAGATGATGCAGTGGAACCGTCAACAAAGAAAATAAAACTAGTGAACACTGTGGAAAAGGAGAACAAGAAAAAACAGGAAAGCACAGAAGAGAAAGATTCGAAAAAAAATAATGAAAAAAGAAAGCACGAGGCGACGGAAAATAGCGAAAAAGAAGTTAAAAAAAGGCATGAAGCCACGGAGAAGAGGCACGATTCTAAGCAGAAAAGGCTCGATTCTGCGGAAAATAGCGATAAAGAAACAAAGAAGAGACATAATTCGACGGAAAATGGTGAAAAAGAGGCAAAAAGGAGACACGATCCTTCAGAAAATAACGAAAAAGAAGTAAAGAAAAGACACGATTCTACAGAGAATAGAAAAATGTCTACAGAAGAGAAAGAACAAAAAAAAATAAAAGTTAGTAGTACAGAAAAAGATGGCAAGAAAAAATCTAATAATAGAGAAGAAGAAGAGAAAGAGGTCAAGAAAACAAAACACAAGATTAGCGATTCAAAAAGTGATAAAGAGAAGGATGTTAAAAAAATTAAACTTGCTGAAAATAAAGATGAGAAAGAAATGAAAAATTCCAAGTCCTCTAAAGAAGAAAAAGAAAATAAAAAGAGTATTAAATTAGAAGAGAAAGAAATGAACGAGTCAAAGAAAACAAATTCAGAAACAGAGACAAAAGAGAAGGTTAAAGTTAAGAATTCTGAAGAAGAGAAGCTTAAATCTGAAGATAATTCCAAATTGAAACAAACGGAGGTAAAAGGAATATTATTGAAGAAACACCTTGAAGATAAGAAGAAATCTGAAGAAGATGTTAGAGTAGTGAAGACATCAGAAGAAGATGATGAGATTACTGAAATAGAAACAAAAGACAAGATAAAAAAAGATGACAAAGATGAAATTGAAGAGGTGAAATTTAAAGATAATAAACAGGTAATTTTTTTGAATGATAAAAAAGAAGATGGGAAAAAAATTACTGAAGAAGTTGAGTTGAAACCTGAAGAGAAATTAACAGTACGAGCTAAAGAACAAATCCCACTGCCAGGAATCCGGAGATTCATCACCAAAGAGAAACCGATACTCACTAAAAAAGATTTGAATGATATTATCGTTCAACAATTTTGCAATCTTATCCATTCTAAATGTGAATTAGGCCAAACAAGGACCAAATGTCACGCGTTAGAGCAATCAAATAAGAAATTGAAAAATCAATTAGAGAATATTAATAAACAAATTCAGCATCTTTCGGTTGCTATTAAACGTGGTGAGGGTAAAGAGAAACCGATGCCACTGAAATTGGTACGTTCAGTGGCAATTCAAGTTGGAAGGCCACGCCCTATCCTCGCCGCCAATAATCAACCATCTACAAATCCTCTTATTAACAAATTAAAACACACTGCTCAAAATACTAGTGTAACTTCAGGAACATCTCTGTCTAATAGTACAACAACAACAACAACTACAACTACAACTACAACTAAGAATATTTTAACTTTAACTTCAAATTCTTCTCGATTATTTCAAAACTCTTCAAGAACAGAAGGAGAGGATATTTCTATTTCCAGGTATATCTTTTTACATATATATATATATATAGAATAATTTAATAAGTCAGAACAAAGTACATTTTATGCTAAGTCAATAATGTTCAAAATAATAAACTTTATCATTTGAAATAGTAACTTAACCAGATTTCTCATTTAGAAACATCTCCTCTGAATCTATCTTCGTGGCAATTATTGCGGATGCTTTTTTATTGGATGGTCAAAATCAGTAAAATTTAGTCTCATAGACGAAAGGAAAATAAGACACAATCCTTTCTATTTTCGTCTGAGGTTCAGATTCAATTTTTATCAGCAGAAGATTTTTTTTTTTATCAATGTTTACAAAGAGTTGACCTCAATTCTAAACATTTCCTTTTCTCTTTGAATTAGATCTCACTTATTAATAGAATTTCAATCATTTTTTAATTAAATATGAATTAATTTCCTGCCAAAGCAAAATAGCAAGTAGCCTACCTATAAAGACATGAACTTGATATTTTTTTAAGCTTAACACAAATATTATTATATTACTTGGATATATATAGTTTAAACCAGTGGTTGCCAACTTTTCGGACCTCACGGACCACTAAATTCAGAATGTAAAACACAACCGCGAAAAACACTGATATGAATTTTTTTTTACATTTATATGAAATGATATGAAATTCAATATAATAAAATTATAAAAATCATAACAAAATCTTTAATTATTACATAATAAAATGTACTCTGTTATGACACATTGTTTTTCCTTAATGTAAGTTCAATAATAGAATTGGATTAAAAAATTTTGTTTCGTTTTGTTTTTTAGATCACCTTTATCAGAGCCGCCTCCGTTAGTTATACAAACTAAAGGAGTGAAAACACTCCCGCCACGTACCGTAATCAGTAGACCACCTCCATTGGAGTCGCCGTCAATCAGAACTCTCTTGCCAATCCAAAAACAAACCCAACCCCCGCCACTCTTGACCTCACCGCCAAAGACCATTTTAGCTCCCACCTTGAAACATCCGCCAGTACTCACACCAGCAATCAATCTACAGAATAGAAGAACACTTACAACACCCACAACAACAACAACTACAACCGCAACTAGACTAGCGGAGCCGCCGAAATTAACACCACTTACAACTTCTTCTTCTTCTAATAAAAATAATAATGTAATTGATATTGATTTAACTGATGAGGATGAAGTTTGCACTCTGACACCAAAACAGACAACTACAACTACAACTACAACATCAACAAGCACCGGAATTACTACAACAAATAGAGCTGTGACTGCTCGAAAGATTACAACTCTAACGAACAGTGGCGGATTATCAAACACAATGCAGATGAGGGCAGGCGCGCCACAGCAAGTCACCTGGAATGATTTAGTTACATCGAAGGTGGGCGAGATACGTCTAATTACGAACAACGGGGGGATACGATGCATTCCGACCGCAGGGCAACTGCTGCCTTCGGTAACCTTTTTAAGTTTTTCTCTTTCTATACGGATATATATGATGGCTTAAAAAAAAATCCTTTCTCTCTCTCTTTCTCTCTCTCCCCGCACACATTTAACTCAACATATAAGCTACTAATAAAAAAAAAAAAACGTGTTTGTGCGATTAATTTAATTGGTGGTTGGTAAACATTTAGAAATATAAATATTTATTATATTTCTAATTCCAAAAAAAAAAAAAAAAAATTATTTTTAGTTCATTTTTTTTTTATTTTTTTTTTATTTATTAAGAATAAGATGACCAACTTCTAAAAAAGGGAAAGAGGGACATTGAAAAATATGGCAGTAGAGCCCTAAAGTCGATTGATTTTATTATATATATATATGAAGAATTGGAGGAAATTGTAATTAAAATGTATTAGAATTATACCAGGCTATAAATTCTAGGCTCTCTTTTAACATTAAATAATCCGCATGTCAATTTACACATGCCATGTTACAACAAGCAAGTAGTTAACTTCATAAACTATCTAGAAGCATTACGGGTTTTTGATAAAAAAAAAAGGTGGCGTTCAATATCTGAAATAGAAGTTAATTGAGACCGGGGCCGGCTCGCTCTAGGTTAACGCACCCCAGAGCCATTTTGACATTATTGAAATTTGTTTAATATCAAGAAATTTGTTTTGCGTCATTTTCGATGAAATTTAAGGCAGTAGTTCCCAACATATCTCGGTCCATTGTTTTAAAAATTTTACTGAAATTTTTTATATTCATGTTATCCACAATAGTAAAATTGTTTTATCGGAGTTGACCAAGAGAAAACTCCTAATAAATTAATACGGAACCGGTGTCCAAATTATTCTTGTTCTGTTTATTTAATTAATTATATAAATTTATTTTGGAAAATTTTTTGCCTTACCCAATTCGAAAAAAAAAAAAAAAGGAAAAAGGAAAAAGATTGGGAACCGCTGATTTAAGATCTATGTCAAGATTGTTATTTTTTAAATATATTAATATTGATATAAATGCGCCGGCCCTGCTTGACACTTAACTTTGAGGCTGAGTGGGTTTGTTGGTCTTGTCGTGTTTGTGTGTGTGTGTGTGTGTGTGCAAGTGGTTAAAGCATGGATAGGCTGGAGATCATGACGACCAACAAAAACACACCACTGAGACGACTTTGTTCTCACTTATCAATATTAATTTAATAAATTGAGTGATCGCCATCCTCTTTCGGTGGATTTTTAGCTACTTGACACGTGTGTAAATCATTGATAACTCTAAATAAAATAAAATTAAAGAAAGCCTAGGATAACTATTTAACTTGTGATAGTAATAAATAATAGAAAGTGATTTATGTACCATGAATGAAAAACTTGTTCTAACTAGTTTTACTTTTTCTCTAAGACACCAGGCAAAGAGAGAGCTTTTATTAAAAAACGAAAAAACTTTTGATGTACTTTTTTCTGTCCGATTTTTTTTTTTTTTTTTGATTCATAGAGAAAAAAAAAATGATTTTGAAATAAGACACTAAGAATGGGAATTAATTAATTAATTTGAAATTATCGAAGGCGATTTATGGTCAAGAAAATAATCTTTTATTTCATCCTTTTCATTTCAATTTTTTAAATCGGATTAAAAGTCTTTTGATCTAATCCTTTACCTTTGAACAAATAAATTTTATGTCTTTTGTTGGCTTTTTTCCATTTCCAAATTGGCTACTAATAATATCCACATACATGTAAATAAATCACATTTTTCCTTGTTTTAAACACATGCACAAATGCGACTAGAGTGTTTCTTTATATATCTTGCTTTTTTTTTTTTTAAATATATATATATATATATAAATCTTGGCTGTTGTGTCTAAGAGAAAATGTAGAGTGAAGGAAATTTCGGAGAAATCTCACATCACTTTATTTCTAAATATTTGGGCCGGCATAATGTTCAAATGAAAATTTAACCCATTTGTTTGATTATTTTTTAAAAAAGAAAATCAAATGTTCATTTGATGCTCTACTCCATTTTACTGAGGAGAATGAAAGAATGTTTATGACGTGAGATTAAGTAAATAAAGGCTATTGATTTCGTTATTTATTATAACATCATCCGCCCTTTAATGTGGAATATGTAAGTATAAAAAAGATATTCATTTTATACTGATATAAAACCCGAATTATACTTGGATATCCCACATTATCTTAAGATCTGATGATATAATAAATAATGAAATTGATACTCTCAAAATTTATTTACTTAACCTTACGTCATAAACATCTCTTCACTTTCTTCATTGAATAAAAAAATAAATTAAACACATGGATGAAATTGTCTTTTGAGACACACTGTAATAACGTCAAGTTAAAAATAGAATCCCTTTCGGATTGGGATTTTCAAATCCCCTCATAGGGGTTGACACTCGTCTAAGGCCGCTGCAAGGCAAGGGGTCTTGGAAATCCCATCGAGAGGGGACTCGGGATATTTTGTCAAAAAATTACAGAATTGTTATCAAAGATTAAATATTCAACTGAACAATGAATATAGTCCTTAGTCAAAGTATAAAGTACACACTTTGAATTGCCAGGTATTTTTTTGTTTTAAGGTTATTCTGATCATTTTCATTATCTATTGTCCTTCCAATTAATTGAGCATTGTTGTTTTTTCTATATTTAGTTACAAGGAGTGGTTCACGCGTCGTAATCATGAAAAACGATAAGAAATGACCGGTAAAAAATATTTGATTTTACGGTTACAACTTCCCCGGATTCGTAGAATTTATTTTTCAACCTCATGAGTGTTTTTTCCGTGGATGCATTGTTACGACTGAAGATTGATCTAAGTTTTTTACCGACCCTCTATGCATGGGCATTACCCGTTTTTGTAATGAGTGTTCCGGATAACCAAAGGTTGCTGCTCCTCATTGAACCACTTCAACAAGAAATGCTCAATTAATCAGAGTGACAATAGATAACAGAAATGATTTGAAAAGTGTTGACGACTCTCTCAAACATAAAATACCAGGCAATTCAAAACGTGTACACTTTTTTTCCGGATACTCTTCATCATATCTCTGCCATTAAAATTAATTCCTGTTCACTTGCTGTTACATACAGTATATGATCTTACATGAAAGGCGTGTGGACTGCTGAAAGAAGATCTATTTCTGAGATCTCTAGAAATCCTGGCAACAGAGAAGCGAGAGAAGACAACTACTAAAGACCATTGATTAGTTGCCAAATTGAAATTTTCTCTTTTAATTTTGTAATTTTTCTGACAAAAGGATATACATAGATTAATTTCCTTTAAATCTAGAATCGTTAGAACAAGTTTATATCATCATGTTGGGGTTACTAATAGATTTTGAGTTTTGATTGGAAATTTGTTCCAAGCCTAATTGCAGGTGTTTTGTTTTAGCAACCGGTGTCTACGTATCTTCTCACCTCTACGCCCACATTACCAGCCAACGTGCTTATGGCGACAGCCAACTCCTCCCCTGAGAGTGCTTATATTTTGAAAAATGGCAAATTAGTCCCTGCTCAACTCACACCAGGCTTCGTGCACCCGGCGCCGTTACCGGTCCAACCGGCTTTAGCGTCCGCTCCCGGTTGGCTTGCACCCCCACCACGACCTGATTTACAAATCTCACGTGTCAACGCCAAACCAGCAAACGGAATTGTTCTCTCCTGGATGATGAACTTAACTCGGGAGTTTGCTGAGATTGTGTCATATCAGTTGTTCGCGTATGAGGAAACGCAGGGCGCGAAACCCGCGACGAGTTTGTGGAAAAAGGTCGGAGATGTGAAGGCTCTGCCTTTGCCCATGGCCTGTACGCTCACGCAATTCGTTGTCGGGCATAAATATCACTTTGCGGTTAGGGCTGTGGACATTCATGCACGTATCGGCCCTTTTAGTCAACCAGGGAGTATCGTCCTGGCATCTGTTGGTAAATGAAATGAACATACTACTTAACTCTCTCTCTCTCTCTTATTTTCCATTTTATATTTATATATAAACAAATAAAAGCATGTATATATATGTATAAAAACTTTGATCTCATATCTCAATTTTTAGAGATATTAAAAAGCTATTGTATTATTTTATAAATAAACAACATAAACATTTAATTTAATCTTCATTGAGTTCATAATAAACAAAAAAAAATTGATTTATTATTAATTAAAATTATATTTTTATCAGATATATGTAATATGTATATAGTTGCAAATAAGAACTTTATTTCACCCCCACACAGATACTATGTATAGTAAATTTTGGAAAATTATTTTTCTAGTTAACCTATTCATTGTTTAGAAATTTATATTGTGAAATTTTTTTCTATTTTATTTTAATAAAAGAGAACTTTAAAAAAAAACACTTGCTGCTCATGTTAACATTTTATGTTGTTTGTAAAAAAAAAAAAAAATTGTAATTTATTACTCATTAAGATTTTTTCATTTCATATTCATGTAGCACACAATATCATCTGTAAAATCAAAGGCATGGGAGGATTCAAAGAACAACGCTCATTCCATCATCATGATAAAGTTCAGTTCAGTTTGGTTCAGCTCTCTTAGTTCAAATCGATTTCAAATTTAAAACAAAACTTGCTTGGGTAAATAGACGAATTATATAACCAGTAAATTCGTTTATTGGAAAAATTTAAAAAGTTTAAACTGAACTGAACCTAAATTACCCCACCAATCAATCACAAATATTAACATCTTTTGTATATCATAAGATTTTAAATTTTTACAGGTGACTAGACTACATGAATTCCATAATTCATAAAAAAAAAAAAAACTATTAATAGTTAAAAAAATAGCATTGTAATAATTTTTTATATAATTTTTTTTTTACTCTTGAATGAAATGAATACTGCCTAAGTAATAAAACTGAATTGCCTTTCGAGGCTCTCGTGTTGTTTTTTTTTTTTTTTTATTTATTGAATTTTTATCTTAAATATTTGTTTTTATAAATAAAAATGAAATTTTAAATGTTTACCTTTTTTTTTTATTATAAGCCACAGATTTCTATATAATAATAGATTAATGTTGAAAAACAGGCAGATGCAACTGCTCTGGCGGGTGGGATGTGAACTCATTTAATATTAATATTTATAACTGTCTACTCCGTAGAGGCGCTAGTTAAACTAAACTTTTATTTTCATATAGAGTTGCTGAAAATATTTGTCTCTGGTTTGCAAAACGTCATTCAAAGGCTTGTGTTTATTTTTATCAATTGTTACGCTTGTGAAAATTTTGCTCTAACAGAGGTAGAGTTCTCGTCTCATGTATCAAAGGTCAGTAGTTCGCTTCCTGTTCTGAGGAATAAAAATTATTTAAATTATTTTAGCATCCAATCAATTGAAATAAATATGGATGGAGTCTAAATGGCTTCCCAGATGTTGAAAAAGACTTAAAAAAAAAAAAAGAAAACTCTGATTTTTAGATTAAAAATTTAAACAAGTATTCTCTTTGTGTCTATAATTTTTTACTTTAGAATCCGAAACCAACATCTATAAATCCATTCTATTAATATTTTGCAAAGGTTGCGAACGAAGTAAGGTTTCAGAAGATGTGTTGAAAAGTAAATTCCCTAAGTGGAGACAGGCCACACTTTTAATGTTTTTATAAATGTTCGAACATCTGTATTAAAAATGAAATAATTAAAAGTGTTTTTTTGGCATAAACTCCGTCCTTATTTATTTATATTAATTAATTGGTAGCCATTATAATATAAATGAATTTTTGTCGCGAATCTCTGTCGTTTAGTATGTGACAAGAGAACTCTACCTCTGCTTAATTTCAATAATTCTTTTACTTAAATATAACAATAAATCAAATTAAGAGAAGTTAGGAAAATTAAATTTCACCTCAATAGGACAGAACATCTAAAAATCATATCATCAGATAATTGTGTTGATCGGAAAATGTCTATAAGGACGAAGACTGAAAGTATGTGAAAGAAATGAAAGTTTTATATTCCTTGGAAAAATTTATATTTGTTTTTAATTATTAGAAACAATTGATTAATTAAGTCAACATTATTTGAAACAAACAAATTTAATTAACCTAAAAGCATCTATTTTTGAATTAATTATTTTAATTTAAATGATGAGAAAACGTCCAATATACTAATCTGCAATGCATCGAATGAATATATTATAAATGTACAAAAGGTTGTATAATTATTACAAAAAAATTGAAGTTTTATTTAAGTATTACATTTACTTACATTATTCATTTTTAGTGCGATTTTTATGCCTGCTAGTTTGATAGAAATTTTTCACTCCAATGACGTTAATTGCAAAACGGAGAGCGGAGTCGAGTTTCAACAGCCTACGTAATTTTTTTAACGCGATTGCAACTTTGTAATTTATAAATGAAAATGTACGTATTAGAAAAATTATTTTTGTTTAATTATTATAATAAGGCATAAAAAGTGCAAATAATTTCTACGGACCACCAAAATTTTCCCATACCGGTTGGCGAAACGTTGCCCTAACGAATCATCAAAATCCTTAAGGTGTCTACACGTCAGGTTCAGGTATATCTGATGGTTAACCTTTCAATTTCAACCACAAATTATGTTTTAGGGGCAGTGGAATTACTAGTTGCAATATTATAACAGATTATAGTATTCGAAGATTATAAGAAATTTATTTAAATAATATGTTTTTAATTTTATAAATAACAATACACAAAAAGAATAAATTTGAACAAATAACAAATTTTTTCAAATTTTTCATTTTATCAATATATAATGATTATATTTAAATTTGAGGGCATCCCCTCCAATGCCCCACTAACTGACAGTTCGCCGCATTGCCGATCCATACACTTCTCAGATATACCAGAATTGGGTCTTTGCGCCTTTAGAGATAAAATTTAACGTCGAGGCGTGAGGACTTGACGAGGCTTGGCCGCCGAGGGTGTAGGATAATGTCCTACGATGGCGCCAAGAATCCAAGGCCGGTAGAGATGGACTCGTGTGTAGACACCGGGAACGCCTGTCCGGGCACAACCCACTCCGAAAGAAACGATTCCGGCCTGCGTCCACACACCAGCTTCACGGCACACCAATGGACCGCCACCATCGCCGAGACAAGCATCCCGTCCACCATCACCACCTGCACATAGCGCCGTCACAGGTAGATGATAACTGCTGCCGAGTTGAGTGCTGAGTGCACGTCCACATTGCTCTTGCTCCCATAACGGCACTTCGATCGCTTTCAACTCTTTGGCCCGTTCTCCATCTTTAAAAATAATCGAGATTTTAAGATTTTTTATTTGTTTAGGAGGAGATGCCGAACAAGGATAGAGACAGACCTTCAGAGAGTTGGCCCCAGCCTGTGAAGATGCAAGGCCCTTTTGGGGCTGCCAGGGGTAGACACACGGGCCGTGTAGAGTAACGATTGAGCGGTACTGGACGCCGCAGCCTCAGCAGTGCGATATCATGCTCCAAGGTGCGATTATCGAAACCCGGATGACGCACAACGGCCTCTACGGCGATATCCTGTAACGGATTGGCTGGGAAGCGGACGAGGAGAGGAGGACCGCCACTTTGGATACAATGCGCTGCTGTTAATATCCAACGCTCTTCTACTAAACTCCCACCACAGAGGTATTCAACGCCCAACGAGGACATGATCGCCACCTAGAAATTTAATAAAAAATTTACATTAAATTCCGAAAATTATTTCTCACTTTCGCCCCCTGCACCCCTTGCCTCTTCTGTTGGAAATTTTCGATTTTTTTTTTTTTTTTTTTAATTTTTACAGTGGAGGGAATTTGAGTCCAAAATATAACTAAGATGGTCAAACAAAGAAACATTTTATTGTCATCAAAATAATCACATTATGCTCGTTTCAGACTTTTTTTTTTTACATATCCCTCCTGAATATTATTTTTCATTTATTTATATCTCAAAGATGAGGTTTCCATGGATGGCCAAATTGAATCGCACCAAACAAAATTTTCCGCCTCCTTAAATGGGGAGGTTCTCCCCTAATCATAGCTCTATCTAAGCAATGGAAAAAACTGCACGAAAATCTGCCTAGTAGTTTGGGAGTCTATGCATTACAAACAAAGAAACAAACAGAACGACTTTGTCTATTATATATTATTAGGGATAAGTAGAGATAATTAAATTATTATAATTTATTAGTTTTTGTAAAAAATTCAATCAGAGAATGTCAATTTAAAGAAATTAAATCTCACAGTTATTATTCTATAATTAATGAAATATATTAATTTTTAAGAAATTGTAATTTTGTCAATCATGGGGGACTGGGGAGGGTGACCGGGAATGGGTTAGAGAACCCGAAACCGGCGGAGGGAATGGTGTGTGCCATTAGTGCACGATACACCAGGGGTAACCAACTGGGGAATGATTTTTTTTTGTTAGGATTGAGGGTTTTTAAGCCTTTAATTTAAGGCTTTTCCCTCAAAAAAAAAAAAA
>JAAAKE020111007.1:0-16731 GCA_010014785.2 Anisolabis maritima
GTTAGTGTTTTGTTTGGGTTGACTTCGAGGCCTCAATCTGCCTACTCCTCGAGTCGTTGTGTGTGTGTGTGTGTGTGTGTGTGGATGTTTCCGAGGCTTGTGTTTGTCTCTGTGTTCTAGGTAGAGGTTGTTCGTTGTTTTGTTTTGTATTATATAATTTATAAATTTGTATTTGTGTTGGATTGGACCTAGCCACCGAGGACTTGTGCCTCTAAGCAGGTCGTAAATAAATAAATTTATTTATTTTATATATATATACATATATATAATTCCCTTCAAAAGTAATTTGACAACTTGAATCTTTTGTTTGGTCTTAATCGATAATTAGAATAGCTCTACATGAAATCCGAAAATAACAAATTTATTAATATCTAAAACATCTATGAAATTTAATGATATAGCTCTCTGATTTATTCTATTAAGACGAAACCAAAGATACAGGTTGTCAAATTTCATTTGTCGGAGATAGTATAAAATTTCTTATTTATTATCTATTATAACTCGCTTCTTGAGATAACTTCCGGTGTAAAAATGAAAAGCCGCCCTTTCTGCCCTTCCGTGTTCTTATCAAATCCGTTTGTCGTTTTCTTATTTGATCATGTACAGTATGTTTCTTGACTTGTCAGTCTTGAGCCATTTGTGGGGCAATTTTCCGGGATCTTGGTGACTTTCTGCTGGTCGCTTGATTGGTCTTGGTCCAAATCTTGTTGACACGCACCGCTCCGACCCCTGTCTATAAATCTTTGGTAGCACGCCAAAAGGGCTTGAGCATTTTGGGGACAGGTCAGCAGCCCCTTGTGGGCTTTTGGTTTGACGCCTTCGTTGACCATCTTAACCAACTCTCTTCTCTCTCGCCTGTTTCTCACTATATATCTAAGTGTGTGCGTATGCGTGCGTGTGTGTGTTGCATGTTTGTGTGTGCGATGAGAATAACATTGCTAATTGATGACAAACCAGAATGGGTTCACTTGAGAAAGGAATTGTTTTAACCAACGACTGATTACGTACTATCTATCGCCCTCTTCATTTTCAACTTTTAATAAAATTTAAATTTATTATAACTAAAGAAAATAATACTTTTTATCCCGTTTTCTAAATCTTTAAAATTAATAAAAATTTCAAAAAAAAAAAAATTTTAAATTAAACATAAAATATTTATTGAACTACTAATAATTCAGTATCTAAATTCCTATGTCTCTGATTCACAATTTTAATTTAGCAAGGATTATACAATATTATAATGTAGAATTTTATAACGTCTAGTAAGTTTTATTAAAATCCAAAATTAACTGAAAATAATATTAAATTGCGGATCAAAAAGTTAATTAAAATATTCCCCTCCACCTCCCGACTTGTGTATGGTATTCATTTATAATTTTCAATTAATATTTAACTTAGAATTACTATATTTTATCAATTAGTTTATTATAATAATCTGAGAAAATTAAATTTTCAACTATTATAATCGGGAAATTAGGATGCATATGGATTCTAGGAAGCAACATTCAAAGAAAATTTTTCAATAAAATTAATTTTCATAATTATTAAATTTCATACATAATAATACTTTATTAAATTGTTTACTATAAAAACTTACTAACAAACACTCAGGAATTCACAAAATGCCTAGAAAAAGAAACTTTATTGCCCTTTTATCGAGTCACAAAATATTATTAAAAAATAAATAAATACACAACGATTTGCTTTAAATCAACATTATTTTATAATTTCTAATTTTTTCAGAATGAAAAAAAAAAAAATAACGTTATACTTCATTAATAAAAGAAAAATTAACCCATTTAATTGATATTAAAAGAAAAAATACTCGTTGCAAGCAGAACGATCAAAAGTTTTTGTGGGATTTCTAATAATTGCATCCCATTTTTCTAAATTAGCTATTTTTTACTATGAAAGAAAAAAAAACTAATATTATCTATTAACATCAATAAAATATAAATTTATATGAATGTATTTTTTTAATTTTCTGTTTTTTAATCTACTATTATTTAACGTAAATTTTTTCTCGAAAACAGCTCTAACGATTTTGATGAAATTTGAACACAAATACCTATTTAGGTGCGAAAAATCGATTGTACTAGGTTTCATCTTTAGGAATATTTATTAGGGTGTCTCTCTTTGGTGGAAGGGATTACCGCTCGGACTCCAGATACTATATATATAGATATATAAATAAATTAAATATATAAATAAATTAAATAAAATGTCGCCTAAATAGGAATCGAATAGTGAATCTATTAATTTTAGGAGTTATTAAAGAATCAGATGATAAACCCAGTCAGGGTTGGGAGGAACCAGACCTTGACTATTATTCACCTTTAGATTTGATCTTTTATCTACAACACTAAGTCTCGTAATAATTTTAAAATAAAATAGGTATTTTTGTCCAAATGTATTATTGAGTTATTTTTGGAATACTAGAGAGCCAAGGTGCGGCACGAAAATGGGGATAAGCGGAGCAAGTTTAAAGAATCTAACTGGCGGGGAAGTAACGAGCGCGGTATAATCTCCCCTTATAATTAGATGAGAGTACCTTGTAAGACTTTACTGAGTGGGATTAATATCTCTAAGATTCCGAATATGTCTCAACTGTGATTACTTTTTTTTATCTAATCCAAAATCGATTACAACATATATTAAAAAATTTTATTAGAAAGAGATTGACTTTAGGGAAAGACAAACAAAAGTGTTTATTTGAAAGGAACCAAGTTCATATTTTATCCTTTCTCGTTTTATGATGGTTTAAATCTTTTTTCATCCTAACCGACCGTTCCGTGAAGAACAAAACCAAGTCAAGGCATTTACTATACATTTTTTGTTTAGAATTTAAATATTGAGCGTTCATGGGATCTATTGTATGTCCTGGGTTCGTTTCATTTTCAAAATTCAATTATTGTTGTATTATTATTTGAAGTGGAAAAAATTACTAGACGCCAACATTAAAGTAATAAAAAAAGAAAATATGAAATTTTATATCTGATATATAAATGTTTTTTTTTTTTTTTTTTTAATTTTCAATTTCAATGGACTTAGTTCCTTTCAACATCAATTCAATGAAGAGTTGTTCACAATTAACCCATCTTCTCCTTGTTAAATAACAGCATTATGCAAAATTGTAGTTTGAATGAGCGGTGGCCGGCCTTTTGAAATTCACGGACCAGTAATTCAAAAAAATTTGAAATCTCGATGACCACTAAAAACAACCCGCCCCCTTCACTTACATTATATACCAGGGGTGGACAATCTTTTGTATGACATGGGCTAGAATAAATTTTACATTTCGTCCACGAGTCACAGTAATTAATTGAGACATTTTTGTGATTTTTATATAATAAAATTTTTTGTAATATTCTCATAGAAGGGTAGGGAAATATTTATTATTTAGCAGTCAACCAAAATACTGATATATATTCCTTCAATTTCACTCTTTTCATCTTTTTAAATCTTTGTGGTTGATATGGTTGTTATCAAAGAACCCAGAACCTCTAGACTTTTCTTGACAAAACCATAAAATAAGTTAATTTTTTTTTAATTGAGTGATTTTCACAATTACTACTAATTATGATATTAAATATTATTATTTACTTTATTTTCATATACAAATGTTTAATACTAATCAGTATTTTTCAACCTTCTACTTACTATCTTTTATATAATAAATCAAACAATAAATTGGCCTGATGAGAAAAGGATAAAATTTTTCAAGATTTCCCTGATTTATAAATTGGAAGATTTTTTATTTCCTCCTCCTCCCTTATCAAAATAAATTTATTGATTGAAAACCTACTACTATTAAAGAGACCCGAAATAAAATCCAAGTTAAAATATTCAGATCAAATTGGTGCGATTTATTCCCACCACTGATTGAAAATAATCTGTTCGTAAAGTGATTTATGTCTTATGTGAGTGAAGCCAGTTTATCGAGCTAGATAAAGTCATCCGTCATTAGGATTTTGATTAAACCATTCGTGTGCTTAAAACGATGTTTCCAAACGAGCAGAATCTCCTATCCCCAGCAGGAATCGATATCTGTAGACACGTAGCGTCGAATTTATATAACGATTAATTGTTATATCAAATAATTTATTTCTTTTTTTTTTTTTTTACTAGTCCCTTATTTTCGAAGATGGTCAATCTCTTTTAGAGTTCTGTAGCCAGGCAACTTAATCGGAGGGCTTCAATGTCATTTCTGATGATCTGTTTTAGTTTCCTGCCCTAGGGCAGGCTTAATTACGATGGATCATGTTACTAAAGGGTGTATTTTAGGGCTAGGATAACCCAGAGTTGCGGCGCTATGGTGCTCTGTGAGTGCTGCTAAATTTTCTTTACAAAATTTTAGATTATTATATTAGGAAATTGAAAGTTTGCTTAAAAATTTTATTGTATAGTTTTGTTTGCCCTGAAGATGAGGACACGAGGATGTTCGAAACGTAGGCGACAACAAAAATGTTTTATTTTAATCACTTGACGGACTCCCGTCTCCATCAAATTCAATTAAAAATCTATCTTCTTTTTTTATGATCGGGAATTTAGCGAGAAATGGCGACTCGCTATCGGCGAGAAGAAAAATCAAATTCTAATCCAGCATCAGAATTTAAATAATAAATTGAGAGAGAGCGGAATGCATTTTTGTGAAAACTAGCAAAAAGTTGATTACTGTAAAGGAGTGTCCGTGCACTCCCTGATTATGATCACAAATAAAAAACAAAAATACTTTTTTATTAACAAAGCCAATATAAATATGATAGATATATATTTATTGTAGCTGTTAATAGTAATCGTCGAATGTTTTAGCTTAATTAGGGCACTAGACCATTCATCTGAATTCTTGCCAATAAATGTCCATGTCAACGATTCTTCAATAGATTCCAATTTATAAATGATCCATTGATTGAGTAATGTAATTAATTTTCGAAATGGATTGCATAAATTAGAAACAAGACTCTAATTAAAGTCTCAAGAATTTTTTGGAAATATAATTACTAGAGCTCAGGAATTTTTAATAAGAGATTAGATAGCAAATAATTTGTTTCCGTCAAAATCGGATATCGCTGAAATGGCTGACGTTTCATTGCGAAATCAATGGTTTTCATTTTCAGAACGTGTAGATTCTCTGACAACCGGAAGTCAAAAAAATAATAGCTCTTTATTGGAGGTTTCACTTTCACGCACTATAAAATTATATGTATAGGGGAAGTATTATGATCATGAAAAATGCAATAAAAATAATTGTGCGTATGTGTATTTGGCTTTATATCTCTGCAACCATTTATCAGAAAAGGATGAAACTTCAGAACTAGGAGTCTTAGGTGTGTGAAGCGAATCGGAAAATTTATTTTATCACGCATTATGATTTTTTCATCATCCGCTGATCCAAATCTTTTGAAATTCCGAGAATATAATTAAGACTTTTGTCTTCAGTTCTAGACCAATTTTTTTTTTTTTTTTTTCATAACAATCCGTTGAGTGGAAGCGGATTTATTGTAAAAAAAAAAAATTGGGTATAAGATAATAAACGTACGTCATCATGGAGAAAAAAAAAAAACTTTATTTTATTCTGACTTAATAGAATTGGAGGGAGGAATTTAAAATAAATTTTGTGTGGTGAAAATGTTTTTGATCATTATTTTTATTTATATTTTATTAAAAATTGTTTTATTAATTTTTTTAAAATTAAATTAATCAAAACATGTGACGAGTTCCTTACTGCGACCACAGAAGAAAGGTCTCTGCATTGTTTTTACACGGATTGCTATGGCCGATGTCCTGCCCGAATAAAATCCTTCATTCCGCCAAAAGCGACATTTGTTTGCAATAGAAGGGAATCATCGTCCCAGCATCCCAATGTCGTTAAACTCGCGGCTAAACTTAGAAAGTTCGGAAAACCAACTAAAGTGTTGGATCTATAAAATATTATTATTTTTTTTTTAATATATTTTAATATTTAACGTTTGATATTTGACTGTCAGTCAAAACTCTTTTATTGCAACCTTCCCATAACGTACAAACACAGATACACACACACACACATCTGCTTAAATTTATTTATATAGAACAATTCAATAAGTTAGTTAAATAAATAATACTGAAAAGATGTAAAGAAGCGCTGTCCGAAAAAGTCATTAATGATGTAAATATCGCACCCGGTCTGGTTTCATTAATCTTGATTAGCAGTAGCTTACGACTACCCGAAAAAATCCAAGCTCCGACTTACTGACTAATCATCTTTTAAGTCAATTTAAGCTCATTTTTAGGGAATTTTACATCCATCAAAGGTATGAAAAACATCAACAAATAAATGACATTAAAATAATAAAATTTTTATTTTATTTTTTCTATGATTTTTTAATAAATTCTATTTTAAATAAAGGAAGTGACTGACTGATAATTGCACAGCCTAAGCCCATGAATTTAAATTTATGAATCTTACAGGTCAAATAAAAATGTTATTTGTTTGGCAGAAGTAAATTTTTTATTATGTGATTATTGTCAGATATTTCGGAGATTTTTTACAACTATCCTTCATTAAATCATTGGCACTCACGAATTTGGCCCTTTGTGCCTGTTACTGGCAGAGAGATTACCACCGACTTTCTTAGCATGCAGGAGACTTTTGGCAAAGTTGAATAATTTTTCGTGGCAAGCGGGACTCGAACCCGAGTTGTGTTCAGATCCTCACATTGGTTATAGAAGGAGTGAAGAAAATTTTGTTTTATTCAACAATGCAATAATAATAATTACATCGATTATAAGACGCATTTTTTCGTATTTTCGTACCTCCATATTTATGGTCCGTCTTATATTCGATGGTGTCTTGGCAGTAAAGGCACTGAAATAATTTTTTAATAAATAATGACGACCATAGTGCGTAAATATGTAATATACTTTTCATTTAAGTTTATTTTATTTTAATAATAACGCATTTATTCACTTTTTTATTGTTTTTATTTCTAGCTTGGAAAAAAAGGTGGCGTCTTATAATCGATATATTCGGTATTTTCACAATAAATAAATCTATATTAATTGGGAAAATGTATGGCTCCCTGATGACGTCCGAATAGGGGAGTGTTATGAAGGCGTTAGGTGATAAATAATTTAGTCTTTCAGGCGATCGGTCAGTTTCACTTTTCACCTGAAATAATATATCATTTATCACCTGACGCCTTCACAACACTCCCCTATCCTCCTGATATATTAATTGGATTGAAAGTCTAGCTAGCCAGTGAAAAGTCAATACCTTCCTTCTTGGGATATTGACATTTTTTTTTAATATAAAATAGAGTAGAACTGCGGAGAGCTTTTAAAAAAATCGAAAAGAAGTTTTGCAAGGAACTAGGAGGTCCAAGGGGCGAGGTCTTCTGGCTGAGTATCCGCGCAGCTAGTATTCAAATACAGTAACATCTTTCACTTTATTTATTCCTAATTAATAACAAATGTACTCAAGAAAAAAATATATATTTTCAAATATTTGTTTATTTATAATTTTACATTTTTCATTGTTAGTTTTGAACCTTGGCCCTGAGAGGACTGCCTTACCGCAAACAGCTCTTGTATATATTATCCGAAACTGTTTCCAACCATATTTATTTATACTATCAGACTGTTTTGGACAAGCACTAATAATATTGCTTCCCCTATTCGACCACATACATAACACGAAAGTAAATACTTGAAAGATAAACATTTTATAATATTCTTTTTCTATTATTTAGAATGTTTTTTTTTTTTTTTTTTTTTTTTTTTTTTTTTTTTTTTTTTTTTTATTTCCTTTTTTTTTTATTTTTCCTTAAAGTTTTTTTTATATAAATGATATTTTAAATTAAATTTTTAGTAAATTTTTTTTTTTTTTTTTTTTTTTTTTTTAGATTTTTTTTTTTTTTTTTTTTTTTTTTTTTTAATATGCCTTTCCTTTGAGATTTCCTTTTTTTTAAAATCGCAATTCAAAAGATTATTAAAATGTTCTATAATAAAAATTAATTTGTTTGTTTAAAATAGAACGGCTGTTTTGTTAATGAATCATAGTATGATAAAAGGAGGGGCGGGAAAGGTTGGGAACGTTTGCTTATCCTCAGAAGAGAGGCTTGAAGAGGACGGACGTCAGACGATGGCCGACGGACATATGAGGCTCAATGGCCAGGAGCATTACTCAAATTAATGGCCTCAATAATAATGGAATGTCCCCGGCACAAGACTATCTCAATTTCTCCCTCCCTCCCTCTCTCTCTCTCTCTCTCTCTCTCTCTCTGATAATAATAATTTGATAAGAGAAGTTTGGAGCAGCCAGAAGTTATCTATATAGAAATTTAATCATTATTAGCTGAGATTTTCATAATACGTTCGTTCAATTCGTAGTAGCTAAACCGGAATCTTATATGCTTTGAAGTAGTAGAATATTCCTATATCGAAAATCATATGCTGGCTCGTTCTATTTCTTTTTTACTTTCCTTTTACACACGAGAAGATAAAGTGTATAGGAAAGTCTAGTAGACGAACCCGAGATTGAGAAACTCACCCCCGAAGGGTGTGGGCCTAACCCATCACGAAAATTAAAAATAAATAAAGTTTCTAATGGGATTTATTTATACTAATCAGGATTATTTTAATTATAAAATCAAAGAAAAAATTGAAATGCAACATTTTCTTTTAATTAAAAAAAAAAATAACAAAATAAAAAAATAAAATAAAAGATAAGTTTATACTATAAAAAGAGTTTTATAATATAATTGAAGAAATAAAATATAATTTTCCTTTTTCAATGAATATAGAAACGAGTTTGGAATTTTATTAATAAGGATAAATCAGAATATAAAGTAAAATTTTAATTATTTAATAAACTAAATTCTAAATTTTATTAGAAATTTTATTTCCCCGTTTTATATTTAATTTCAACTCAAATGCTTAAAAGTTATTAATGATAAAATCTAAATATTTTATTAAATATCTAAGGACATGCAAATTTGATGGCATTCCATGATATAATAAGTAAATAGTTAATGAAATTTTTTTTATAGTTTAGATGAATAAAATGGATACCAAAAATAATGTATCTATATTATATCTGTATTGGATATAACAACCCTAAAAAATTCTTGACGTCTCTTTTATATATATATATATATATATGTGCTTGCAGAAAAAGAAAAATATATTTTTGTTTATTTAATATGTATTAGAAGAAATATATTCTTCCTTTGTTTAAGAAGAAAGAGAATGAGAGAGATAAATTAAAATTTCGTAATAAAATAAATCGTTTGGCATCTTTTTATGCAAATTACATCTCCATTTTAAGGCCATAATTGTTGGAAAGTTAGCTTGTGTAACCAAATTGGATTAAGGGAGGCCAACTTTTAGCTTTGATACCCATATAATGAGAATGTATATATAATAGGGTGTTTCGCGATTCTTGCCTAAATTTGTCTTGGGGCGTAGTTAAAAAAAAATCTAAGATTATAGCCAAAGCAATGAATTCGTTTAATTTTGGGAAATATTTTATGGAATTTATTTTTACACTATCCAAGGGTGATATATAGGGAAATGGATATTTGGTAATCGCAATTTTTAATCCATTCGGTCTAAAATTTCGATTTTACCGGAAATCCATATTCTAGTCGCTTTCTTTTAAATAAAATCGGCCAACGGGTATTAGTACTCTACTGAGGTACTTTTTTAGTTCTCGATTTTCTCAAAATTCAAAAATAAACGATTTGGATTAAAATTTATAAAATAATTATTTATTAGACGATCTTTGAAATGTATTAACCCTTATTCGTCCCAAAATTGTTTTGGGTCCACTTTACTCATGTACTTTTTTAGGTTTTTTTTTTTTTGTGATTTTCTCTGAAACCATATATTTTCAAATTTATTCATTTAAACCAAAGTTTTGTCATCTATAATTTATTCCCTGAAAAATTTTAATAAATATTTTATAATTTATCCATAAACGTAAATAGTATTTTGTTCCCACGACTAAAGAAATTTACTATTTTTTTTAACATTTAATATAAATTTTTATATAAATTTTGTGCTATAATAAATATTTAATTAAATAAATAATTGCTTGAGGCTTGTTTTATAAACATTTGATAAATTTTAATAATATTTTTTTTTCTGATATTATAAAAATATTTTAGGATTTTAAAGGTAAATCAGCCACCATATTAATATATTATATATAAAATATGAATATTATGGATTTATATTAAAAAAAGATATTATTAGTAATAATTAAAAATTTAATTCACAAATATCAGATGTATTTGGAAACTGTTTTGATGAAAAATTTTAATTAAAAAAAAAAATGATCCTTTTCGAAGGGTAAAAAAATTTGCTTTTGCCAATTAAATAATTTTAATTAATTATTTTTTTTTCTTTTAATAATTTTTTAAATACTCTGCATATAAATTTGTTCGATTTTACGTACTTGAAAATAGGCAACCAAAATTACAAAATATAATGGAAATTTTGATTAAATACTCTAGCAGTTAAATCTCTAAAACTAAAAGCCATCATGGCTCGCTCTAGTGTAGTAATTAATCTAAAAATTTATTAGTGAGTTTGTCATTTTGGTTGTCTATCTTCCAGTAAGCCAAAACAAATTTATGCACCCCGTGGTATCTCTATAAAATTTTATTTAATCATTTAAGTTTATATATATATATATATATATATATATATATCAATTATTTATAAAAGAGGCATCAAAATCTTGATAACTTACCTAGTATATATGTGTATAGGAGAAAGTCGAGGGGAGGGCATTTCCGATTTATCTTTTTCAATAATAGATCTTGATTTACTTTTTGAATTTAATTACGTCATTACAAAATGTTTCGTCTCCAAAATTACATATTAGGTCTTCACTGATGACTTTCTTAATACTTGTTATTTTTTTATATTTTAATACTCTGTTTATCATAAAATAAAGTTCATTTAAAAAAAAAAAAGAACTGGTAAAAAAATCAAATGTTGACACGAATAGAATAAAATGAAGAGATTTGTTAATGAGAAATTTAGAAGAAACCTATCCCTCCCTCCCCCTCTCACTCCCTTCCCATCCACTCAGCCAACATCTTTTAAATATATGTTAATTCAATTTCATTTAAGGTCGACATATTTGTAAATTAATAAACTTGTGAAACTCAAGCGGAAAATTAAATCTTTCTTTGACTAAATATGCAGAAAAAAATGAATGTTTTTTCAAGTTTGATTTAAAAGAATTAATTAAAAATTAAACCAGAGTATATTATTGTTTTTTTTTTAAGGGGTGAAAATTAAAAAAGATTTTTCAAAATTAAATCAAGTAAAATTTACTTATTTTCTTCACATAAGGTGATTACACATAAATATTGATTCCCCTTCCAACCGTTTCACCTCTGAGCACGTGAAACGATCATGTCCAAGGGCTTTTAATAAAAATATGATGACGGTGAAGGCAGAGAAGGAAAAAAAACTGTGCATATATTATTATATAATTTAAATAAAATTAAAGTTGTAAAAACTTTTTCAAATAAAAAATTTGAAAAATTTTTTAAACATTTAATTTTCATTATAAGTTAGATATTAGCTGGGCAGATTAATTGTGTAAGGATTCGGAGAAAAGAAAAAAACAGCCGATTTTCTCAGGTTCACTAAACATCTCTTTTCTAATTTCGGCAAACGTTTCACCCAACTTCACGTCAGCCATCCTAAGTGTCAGTGTCGACGTCATGCTGGCCGAAATATTTGTCGAATTAAGAAAAGAGATGTTTAGTGAACCTGAGAAAATCGGCTGGTTTTTTCTTTTCTCCGAACCTTTATACATATTTAATTTTCTTTCCTCTTATCTCCCTACTATATATTTTTTCTTACTTTATTTTCAAGTCTTTTTAGATACCATATTTATTTAAATTAATTGGTAGCCAATATAATTGAAATAAATTTTATTGTCCAGGACAGGAAAAACAGTGAGAAATATTGTGACTACACTGAGCCTGCTGATTTTCCTCAAAAATAAAGAATTCCGGAGGGGCGGCGAGTATTTTTTTTCTCAAGGGGGCAGTAAGCCAAAAAATGTTGGGAATATAAATAACTTTTTATAACTTATTTAATTTTTATTTTATAAATTTTTCAAGAAACATTACTTTTAATTTCTTTTGAGAACTATAAAAACGCCTGGCAGTTAGACAACTAAGAATGCACAGTGGGCGGCCACTTGTTTAGCTCCTCCCCTCTTTCCGTCTTTTCTCCATTTTGCGATGGTATAATTCTTTCCAATTTATTTAAAAGTGAAAATATAAACGAGCATTTATGGAAATTCTTTTAAGCTATTTGTGAAATATTACGTTGCGCGAATTTCTCTCTCACAAGTTCTACTATTTAGAGAATTTTCCATGACTCTGGTTAGTTCATCGGGAGTTAACGCCTCAGTTTCCGCACGAATATTGTCTTTTAAATCTTGGATGGTTCTTGGCTTATTAACATAAACCTTATCCTTTAGGTAATCCAAGAGAAAATAGCCCGATTTGTTAAATCCGGGAATCGGACAGGCTATTTGATTGCAGAATTTCTTGAAATCAACCTTTTGTAAAAATTGGTAGTGTATATTTGGACTTTTAAATAAATGATGACATCTGTTTAAAAATATTTCGCCTCTTTTGCGCCCTATAATAACCCTATAATAACACCAATAACTAACGTGACCAACTATTTTTTGTACGAATGGACGATATGGTGATTGGGTTTGCGAAAAAATTGAGTAGCCTTCATTCGACTATATATTTTTAAAATAATATAAATTTTAATATTCTAAATATAAAATTTTTAATTCTACAAATTCTTTTGTATGAATTTTTTTTTTTTAATAATTCTGAATTCTTTCAAAAGTACTTACCTTTAGAATAACGTTAACTTTAATTAATTTAGAGTATTTAATAAAAAGTAAATAACGCTTTCATTCAAAGAAACTCAACAAAACTATAGCGAGACATTTTTCCCACCTTAGAAGGGTGAGTTGTCACAATCTCTGACAAATTGCGAGAAGCTAGATTATATTAGTACTGGGTGATGATGAGACCCTTGTCAAAAAGGGCCTTACGTCGGGGATCAGTGAAGGATCGTCCAAAACAACGCTCTCTCGGCACCTGCCGACCAGGGTTTTCACCCCCACCACGTTAAAAGGGCCCCGTAAATACGCCTATCTAGAAGGAGATGGATAGTTAGAAGGCCTTCGAAAATTTTATTTCAACTCAATGTATATATAAATATTAACTAATTATTCTTATATAGCATTTTTTCATATATTATCATTTTAATAAAAAGTTGAATATTTTCTTTTTATTAAAAAAACAAAAAAATATGTTTTATTTTAATTAATTTATCAGTGATATTTTCAAATTAATTATCAAAAAATTAAAATAAAAAAATGCTTCATTTTTTCATAAGCTGAAATTATTCCTAATCAGTTTATCAAAGATAATTAAAGGCGGATTATACATTATATATATATATATATATAAAATTGAATTCATATTCGAATAGTAAAATGGCACTTGGGAAAATTCTTGAGTTTAGTCCAGTAACGGGCCTCTTTGTGCCACTTATTGATACTTTCCAAAGGGCTTTGAATAAAGACCAACCAAGTGGTTGTTAACGGCTTTGGAATGTATCCTTTCAATGCAAATCTCGCTTTGCTCTCAATCGGAATCTATTATTTATTATCTCAATTGTTATCTTGAAATTAAACATGGCGGACTCTACGAGTAGCTAAGGAATATATAACGAAGCGAAAAGGAAAATTTCAATTAATCATCATCTTAAAGGATTTTGATTAATTAATACTAGATTTAATTAAGAAAAAAATAGATTTTCACGTTTGTACAATTAACAATTGATCATCTTTACTTTTCATACACGTCAAATTTGTAGTAATGGATTAAGAAATTTCCAGGAAATACAACTCGAGATAAAAGATTTGTCGTCTTGTATTTGTATATTAATTGGATGATTATTTTGAAATCCTAACATTGCTTATAATAATTAATTACTATGTCTGTGATTTAGTATTTTTTAACTATTAAAAATTAGTATAGTAATTCAACAAGAGCATGGGTTTTGAATCATCCGCCAATTTAGTTGTTCAGTTGACAACACTGTTGTTACCATCTTTATTATTTATCATCACTCAGATTATTTATTATTGAGAGCTGTTTTTTGTTTATTTTGCCATGGAGCGGTACACTAGCGAGCGAGGCGTTTTAATAGTGAAAACGTAAGGAAGGTATGTGGCAGTTGTGAGACAACTTAGTGCGATTCTCGGTCGTAACGAGGCACTGACTGAATCATCCATTTGCAGACTGAAAAAGTTCATAAAAACAGGTCCAACAGTGGGCTCTCAGTTTTGATAAAACGTTTTCACGATTCAATCGCGTTGATTGGTAGTGTACCGCTCCATAGTAACATAAACAAAAAAAAAAAAAGCATTCAAAAATAATAAATTAATCTGAGTGATGATAAATAATAAAAATGGTGGAAACAGTGTTGCCAAATGAACAACTAAAAATGGCGAGTGATTCAAAATCAGCACACTTTTAGTTATTATTTTTAAATTTTTATAGTAAAATTAACAGACAACAAAAATTTTATAAAAATTGATTTCTCAAAATGCAAATGTACTTAAAGACCAACCAACTATTTAAATTTTACATCATACCTAAATTAGATGATTTTTCGAGATCTATTCGATTCAGATCAGATACCATACTTAAAATTGTTCAAATTTCTCTTATTATTATTCCAGTCGCTTTTGAGGTAAATCTAGATCATTAATAATCGTTTTATGTAGGCTTACTTTATAAAAAAAAAAGTATTTTAGCTATTTATTGTGCTTGGATAACATTCTATAGCTAAAAACCGGAATTTTGTTGAGGTTAATGGAAAATCCGGCTTATTGTGCGATGAATGTATTAATATATATATAAAATATCGAATGGATTTTAATGGAAAATTCTGCAAAATCTCAGGGTTCTCAGAAAGAGAAATTAATTAATCATAAAATTTGTCTATGCATTTATAAATTAAATATTAGTTTCTTAAATGTGTAATGCTTAATTAAAATCTTCTGAATTTCACCTAAAGAAAAATAATTTTGCCTGTGATAGGGAGAGTATAGATAACTTCTCGTAATGGTGGAAGCAAAAGGAGAAAGAAAAAACAATAATAATATTCATAATAAAATTTAAAGGGAATTTTGGAATTTTCCATCGGGTGTGGGTTCGGATCTCAGAAACGAAAGTTTATTGAAATGCACTGAATATTAATAATTGACATAAACAAATATGCCTGGATAATATTTTATCGTAAATAAAAATATAATTTAATTGTTAAATAGATTATATTGCTTCAGAATCCAAAAATATTTTTTTTTTTTTTCAATTTTTAATTTATAAGGGCTCAGAGAGAGAAAGTGAGAGTTTAGAGTTGTACAATTTTGGTTGTATTCTTTGAAATTTATTTTGATTATTTTTAAAGAAAGTGAAACAACGAGGTTTTATTTCAAAACTTCATCTATTAAGCGGCTTAATTTCACTTCAGGCTAAATCCTGATATCATTTTTACATAATCTGTGTATATACTATCCTCTTCACAAGTAATTGAACAACCTATATCTTTTGTTTCGTCTTAATGAATAATTAAAAGATCTATATGAAATCCGAAAATAATAAATTTAATAATAGGTGAAACCTTTGAATTTCATGTAGCTCTTAACGAAACAAAAGATATAATTAATTACTTTTGAGGGGCATGGTATATAAGACATTTCGTGGTTGGCTCAATCAAAAATAACTTAATTCCTAAATTCAAAAGACTATCTTTTTTAAAACATTAATAAACGTTTCGTATTCATTCAGTGAGTCTAGAACATTATGTATTTAGTCATTTATGCTTTTATGACGCCATAATCTTTAAATAATGTTGATGAAAGATTTTTCGTCGTGTTTGTCAACATTTCAACTTAAATTCTATATAAATTATATATATTTTTTTTTCATTATAAAATCTTTATTTTTTTAAACAACTGTAAAAAGTTTTGTCAACACGTTTTAGCGGACCTGAAAATTATGTAAAAGTTTAAAAATTTAAAAATAAAGCTTTGTAATTTTCATTGCTTTAAGAATTACAAACACAATGAAGAATCTTTCATCAACATTATTTAAAGATTATGGCGTCATAAAAGCATAAATGACTAAATACATAATGTTCTAGACTCACTGAATGAATAAGAAAACGTTTATTAATGTTTTAAAAAAGCCTTCATAAGACAGTCTTTTGAATTTAGGAATTAAGTTATTTTTGACTGAGTCAGCCACGAAATAAGAACATTTGGATTTGCACTCGGCGAATGTTTAAATAATATATGAATTGTGATTTCGCTTTTGCTCGTTGGGTTGGCATCTTAAGTAACTTGAGAGTAACTCATTTGCAAAATGGATCGATAGTTTAATTGGAAGAAAAATGTTTTACCAATATAAACACGAATCTATATATATAACACAATCTTTCCTCATTGACCGAAAGAAATTAGCCGAATTTATTGTTGAAAATCAAATTTATAATTAATATAAAATAATTTCTACTAATTCATACTAAGCGCTCTTTATATTTCTTTCCCATATGAAATTCCCGATAGAATAATGGATTTCTATTTGTTCGACTAATCGCCGGCTGTCACCACATGAA
>JAAAKE020111018.1:0-37088 GCA_010014785.2 Anisolabis maritima
AATTTCCAAAAATCCTCGTAATCCTCACATCTCTCCTCATCTCTTCTACAAAAGTCGACTCTAAAAGAAATCTTGCAACAATTCAGGAAGATATCTAAACCTATTGTTGAATGCCGAGCAGAGCCTCACATCCCCAAATTTGGTGCTCAACACTTGACTATAGTGCATTACTAGGCAGTCGCATGCTCAGGTCAGTCCGTTCTGCCATTAGAGATATCATCGATCTCGCTCTTTTGGTTCAGGAACGGAGTAGGCGATTCAATATATATATGTTTAATTCAACAAAAAGTATTTACTAATATATATAGGAAGAAAACAAATTAATTCTCACAAGCAAAAGCAAATTTAAAATTTAATACACCTCTGGATTGGTGTTTTGTTTACACTAGAATGGGTTTTTATCAGTATCTTGTTCAACAGGAGACAGCAGCTATTTACTAATGTACAATATCCCAGCTTAGGACTTCAACTTGTAAAAGAAAATGCATTTCATTTCAATAATGGGAAAAAGTTAGAAAGGTGTCATCAAAAGTTTTCAAAGGATTTTAATATACAATCAGTTCAACAAGTTTTGATATATGATCAACAGCCAACAATAAAAAGCCTCTGGATGTTTAATGAATTGAGACGTTTTGGGTAAAATTTATTATCCCAACATCAGTCGTGGATTTATTATAGTGCCTAGAGTTTGTTTTTATTGAAAGGACACAATACATATATGAGATGTATTGTTAATATGTGTAAACAATGCGAGGCAATGTTCTCATTGACTTATTTTGTGAGAATGAATCCATGACTGAAGATGGGTCAATAAATTTGAACCAAAATGTCTCAATTCATTCAGCATCCAGAGGCTTTATATTGTTTGGCTGCTCCTGCTTTGAATCTTTCTGAACAAGTTTGGTCTAGTATTATATTTATTCTTTTCTAGAGACACAGAAATATGAAAAATATAAAAAAGTTTGTTACTGTCTGAAAAAAGAGAGGACTAAATAAAACTATTTTGAATATATCAGATAGAAAATGGTGTGAAGTCCACATTTTGTTATTCGTAAGACAAGGTCAGTGACCATACCAAGTGGGTGAGATTAGAAATGCACCCGAACCCTTAAGGAGCCAATCGAATCGAAAGGGCGTTGATAAAACGAAGGCGGCCAGATGATAAATGGCAGAAACTTCTTAAAGGTTTGCCCAGTCTCAGGCTCGAACCACGCACCCTTTACTCTTGGCCTGATAGCCGAGTTAACAAAAAGGAAGAAAAAAAGATTAGAAAAACAAACCAACTTATTTATTGTTTTCAAATTGAACAAGTTTGAAATTGAAAAAGAGAAAAAAATATTCGCTATTATAAATTTGAAATGTAAGAAAACTTTAAAAGCTTAATTTATAAATATTAAACACTAAATTAATTACCAAACTTAAGTATACCCAAGGAAATTCAACAACATTAGTTGTCGTCACATTTTGTGGCTGTATTGAGGTGTTGTGTGGTCAGCAAAACAGATCGTCTACAACTTAATCTTGACTCTCGAGATTAGGGTTTTCTATTTCTTCAAACAACTTCCCATTTGTCATTACGAAGGCTGGGTGGGCAGACCAATAATTCTTTTAGCGTGCCTTTGATCGAACCCAGGTTCCCTAGTCAGCTGTCAAATCTCTAAGAGACAACATAATAGAACTCAGACTTCAGGAACTCATTTCTTAAATGTCTAACATGGGTGTAAAATAGATTTATAAATTTGATTTTAAATTTTATTTTTTGACATTAATTCAATTATTCCTTTTTAAATTGTAAAATTACTTAACGAAATGACTTTGAAATTAAGGTAAATTGCTACCCTTGGTTTTTAAGTTCTAGTTCTAAAACTGGTACTTTATTTGCTGAGTTAAATAAATTTTAAACTCACTGCGCTTGAAAATAACGCTCCAGAGCTTATTGATTCTAAAAATGAATCAAAATAACTCTAATTAATTAATTAATTAGATATACTTACAATAAATATATAAATAAGCATGATCAACAAATGATGGAAGGACCCAACAGCCTTAATTTTTTTTTAAGGCCTTTTTCGGCATATGAGAAGACCATTTATAATCCATCTATATTTATTTAAATTATTATAATAGTTAGCTAATAAAATAATTTAAATTTAAATAATTTGGTCGCTTAGTACGGGAAGCGAACCAGTGAACCTTAATTCATAAGACATTTATCTCTGTTCGAATAGAAAAAATTCTCTAAATGTGACTGTCTCAATTCCTTATGAACCTGATAAATAATCTAATTTCGTAGTTCTAAGGAAACGATTTAATGAAGACTTGATTTCAAAAATAATTTTTTATTCCCCTAATTGTAAATTTCCGAGAAGTCGTAGATATGCAAATAACAACACTTGGGGCCATCCTGTTCCAAGATCGTCCTAAGTTTGCGTTTTGAAGCTTTTGCTGACATGATATCTCCACCTGACGTCACAAATAAAATAAATATTTTATCTAAGATCCCAGTTGGCTCATCGGAGGCCGTTTTCTTTAAGAGAGACAGAGAGCCTGGAGCTCGTATTTGACTCGAAAAAGACAATATCCTCACTTTCAATAAAATATTTTACTAGATGATATTTTCCTCTATTCGCTAAAGAATCCATTTTTTTAAAACATTTTCAGCAAATAAAAAAAATGTTCTGTCTTCTTAGACAATTCCAAGTTGAATAGAAATTTCCAAAATAATATATATATATATATACACGAAAGAAAGATACTTTTTTCCTTTAACAAAACTGTTTATTGAATCATTCTAATCAAATACTTGATTAAAAGATTCCGATTGAATTCAATCTCAAAACGTCGTCAGCATTCAAAACTGGATTTCATTATAAAACCAAGATTAGAAAAAACAATGAATAAAATGTCATAGTGGCTTGACAGAAAAAATTTTCAATTAGAAGTGAGCAAAGCGAAAGCTAACAAAAAGAGGCCTCAAGTCTCCCTTAATGGAGGTTCGTAAAGAAGATAACCTATTAAAAGGGGAGCTGCAAGTGAAAAGGTTAGAGAAGAACCAACTTAAAGACGTTGTAACGCAAATTATACGGTTAATAAAAAAAATATATAAAATATACTCAAATAGAAAAATCCCAGTTGAAGTGATATTTTTTATTTCTAGACGAAAGGATAAAAAATATTTGGGATTGTCTCGGGAAAAATGACCATCGATAAAATTATTAATCAATATCACCAGATTTTGGATATACTAGGGATATAAAACTATTTCACAAGTTTTTAAGAAAGAGAGATTTTGTAATAATAGAAAATTTGATTTCAAGGTTTTTACAAACGACCACGAATTAGGCTCTTTGTTACAGGAATTAACTGTTTTTAGAGAGACAGGACATTCCAATCTTGAAAAAAGGTCTAAGGACTCGTTAGTTTTTTTTTTTTTTTTTTTGGTTATTCGAATCTCTAGAAATAAATATTAGTTTTACCTCCAATGAAGTAAAGAGAAATAAAAAAATCATTTGTTGCAATTTCGATGGTGGAGGGATTTAATTAAGTAATTAATAACAATAGTAGTTGTATTTTTTAAATTTAAATATGAGAATTTTTTCTATTTTTTTTTCTTAATATTCTTAAATGGAAGATTCACAAGATTCGAGAAAATTTTAGGATTCATATTTCAAAAATTTGTGGACACTTTGAGCTTTATTAAAAAAAAGAACAATTTTATTACTTGGAACTTCATTTTTAAGGTTCTTTCCCGTTAGCTCTTTCCTAACTCTCTCCTACTTTGAAGTTTATATTATGTATGAAATGAACAAATTTCAATGAATAAACGATAAAATGAACAATTATCAAATTTCTCATTTCAAGAATCCCAATAAAAGTTACAAAAGAAAGATTAATAAATTTGATTAAATGATTAAATGAATATAAAAACCTCTTTCTAGATCTAAAATAATAATGACAACAAATTTTATTGTTTAAGTAAAATTTTTTAGTTGCATTATTTAGTTGCAATTTTTAAAAATCGCTGCATATTAAATTATCGGAAATATTTCGTATTTTATTTTTGTTTTACGGCTTACACTAATATTAGAAATATTTGAAATAAATTGATATAATGCTGATGGAATTAATGCTGGACAACCTAAAGAAAAATTTGACTCTAACTGAAAATATACCGTGACAAAAAGGGATTATATTCATCGCAAATTTTTCTTGCAATAAATTTTTTCTATTAAAAAAGAAAAATCATAAATTATGTTTAAAAGAAGTGAATAAAAAATAATTTATTGGATCCTATTAAATGGGATGCCAGTTAATTGGGAAAACTATTTTAGCAAGGAAAGAAAAAATGCACTTTGGGAAGAGCCGGTTATTCGGGACAAATCAATCTGATCCAGATGTGACGCTTTTAAACGAATCTATATTTGGACAAAAGTTATTTTGAAAGGGAGGTGAAAGCTAATCATTACCAAAAAATAGCAAAGTATAAATACAATTTTATAAGAATATAAAATTTATTTTTTTTAAATTGTGCTTCATTTATTTTTGCTCTATTAAAAAAGTATCACATCTGCAACATAATACTGCTAGGATAATTTGATAAGTTTGCATAGAAATTAGGGATTAATTTTCAGTGAGAGGGACGGGATATTAGATTAATAATAAATTTTAAAATTTACAATATTAAAAGAAGAAATTATAATGAAAGATGAGATTATTTTTCAGTAAATTTTAAAGACTGATGGCTTCTCCAAAGCTCTCTATGGAAATTTTTTTGTTTATATAAATTACAATAATATTTATTTAAATAATAAACAAACAGCTGATGTAAATTAATAAGATTATTAAACCGTTATATGATATTTATAGATTTAATGAGCCTTGATCATATTCAATGCAATTATAAGGTCTGCTCATCTCCGCTTTATAAGTCCCCAATAATCTCCACTATGGTGATTTGGACGCTAAAAAATTATTTATAATTATAATGTTGAATAAATATACAACAAAGAAAAAGAGGCTCGAATTTTTTCTTTTATTTTTTGTCCTGCACCCGAAATTCTGAGAATGTTCTCGATCGCAATCGACATAAATAATAAATCGGCCTTTTTCCTTTTATTTTTATCATTATAAAAAATAAAATTTTCATTTAATTATTTTAAAAAATTTCCTTATTTTTTCAAATGGTTTTTCTCTCTTTCCCACCCACCAAAAATAAATAAAAAGTTGTTTGAAGATGCCCGTTGATTATGTTTATTAACAGTTAGGACTTCAACCCTCCAAAAGATTCTGAGGACGTCTGATAAGTTTTAATAAATTTATTTCTTTTTTAAAAAATTTTTCATATTTGATATATTTTCAAATAACTTTATTATTAAAATTTAATGATGTTGGTTTTCAAAAGATAAAAGAAATAGATTTCAGAATCTTTTATGTATTCTAACAAAAATAAAATTATTTTTGTTTTTTATAATTTTTTTATAATAAGGAAAAGAAAAGAAAAAATAAAAGAATACAATTTTATGAATTCTTTCTTTCTTAAAATTTTACTTTATCAAACAAAAAAAATAATTGATAAAAATAAATTGAGAAGTAAAAGAGATATGCATGAAATAAAAAAATTTGGTGCTGACGTCACAGGCGTCTGGTGGATGGAAAAATATTCATTGTCCGAATCGAGGTTCAATACTCTCTTATAATAAGAGATTTCTAATAATGAGAAAATTTTATTTTCCGCCCCTATGACATGTATCGATATCATTCCATCCCCAGCTACCTGGTTTTTCCTTCCTTGTTATCTAGTAGACAGTAAACATCGTTTATTTATTATGATGATGTTAAAAAAGAAGCTTGAAAATCTAATTGTTGAAAAATGAAATAACTTGACTTTTTTTTAAATTTATTTCTTTTTCAGAAAAACGCAAAGGTTTGATTTGATAAAATTTTTTTATTTGATTATTAAAAATTAAATATTTCTGTTTATTCAGCATTTTTTTTGTGCAAAGATATTGAAAAACTCAAGAAAAAAATATCATAAATATATGAATAAAATTTTATCCAGACTTTTAGTTTGCTTGTCAAAATGCCAGATGACCGTATTATAAATCTGAGAAAATTCAAGTGACTTTTGAATTTGGAATTTAAATAAACGAAATGAATTTTCTTCCTCTTAAAAGTGAGATCATAAATTAGTGAATCGATTTTTTTTTAATAATATGAAAATGAAATGAGCGTCAATATAAAATGTCCTTTTTCTAAAATCTATTTTTTATTCTCAATTTTAATAGGATTATTTAAAAATTTAATTTACTACCTGATGAATTTTTCTGTAAAGATAATATAAGACTTTTTAATTAAATCTGCTATTGAATAATTTACGTAAATTAAAAAAATCTTTTTAATTGCTTGAGGTTTTTTTTTTTTTTTAATTTCCTATTTAAGTTGTTGGTTGTTATTGGCGGATTTAAATAATTTGATAAACAATTTTTTTAATTATAATAATATATGATCTGAATGAAAACAAATATTTGTCGATCGAGTTGGGAAGCTATTTGCAAGAGATCAGGGGCCGAAAATAAACAGAAATTACAAAACAAATTGCCTAGACATTGAACAAAGTCCTTTATCATTAAATCGATGCCTTTGAGCAAAGTAAATATAATTCATGAACAAAGTAAAGAGACATTAAACTTGAATAATATTATTTGGCGGAAGTGAGCTGGTCTAATCTTGGCATCGGGTGAGAAGAGATTTGTTAGCACCATTTATAGATCACTTTTTATTTTTTGTGTTTAGGGGACCGAAACGTAATATGAAATTTATAACGAGCACCCAAAATAGAAGAGAATTTTGTCTCTATTATTAATAATGAATTTGTTAGGTTGCAGTGCCCCAAAAGTGCTTTTAATTGAATTGTCAATCAAATTTTAATAGAAAAAAACTATGTCAGGCCTAGAGGAATCATAAAATTAAATTAAGAACCCATTAACAATTATCTATGGCATGAGAATTAGCGGCAGCGCTTTTGATAATTGAATATATGGAGTGGGCCATTAAAGGGCGAATTTCATTCAATTTTCGATTGTAATAATTAAGTTTTAGCAAGAGGGAAGAGCACTGTGCCATTGACTTGTATTTTACAGTGAGAGAAGTTTGGGGCCTCAGTTGCGATAAGTAACTGGCGGGAGTTGAGTGCTCTGGACCAAGAAAAAGGGGTGGTAGTAGATCACTGACCGGAAGTTGGATAGGCCAGGAAGGTAAGCAGCCCGAAGAGCAGGAACGCAGCACAGATATAGGCCATGTTCCGGAACAACGAGGCTGTCTTGTCACTTAAAGGCACCACCAAAACACACTTGTACGTCTACATCGCTGGCGCGAGACTACGCCGCCAGACGCGCGCACCTTTATATAAAAGCAACTCTCCGGGCCGGCGCTCGGGACGAGACTGGCGCGCCACCGCGTCCCTACAAAACACCCCGCACCGCTAAAAGGGAGCAAGGGGGTAAAGTCCCTTCCCTCCAAAACTCCCCTTATCGTCCTCGGAACTCCTACCGCCTGCCGCCTGCCGTCGACCGTCGACCGTCGGTCGTCGGCTACGACCGCCCATCGCTACCACCACCTGCGACCAGGCTCCTCCTCTTTCTCTCAAATCACCTATCTCTCGTCACACCTCCTGTCTTTTGGACCTACTGATTCGGTTCGGTGCAATACGAATTAAAAGCATAATCTCTTCTAACTCCTCCTTCCACCACACCTTCCTATATACAAATCGTCTTATCTCATTAGGCCTTTTTACCATCTTTCTTTGCTGCATGTTTTATTCCTCCTTAGACTACAACTACACCGAGATACACACTTCTCTAATTTTTTGACTAGTCCTAAATATAGTCTCTTCATTTTCGAATTAAATGCAGAAACTGTAGACACTATCTCGGAAAATATTCGCAATCAACCCAAATAACTTACACACCAATTCACTCTCATTGTCTAAAATGTGTTAAAGTTTTTTAAGCTTTTAATCTTTAATAATTCATAACAAATTAATAATAATAATTATAGTGTCCATATGCCTTATAAGTTCTAATCAATTTTTAGTTTCTGTTATTTCTTTTGTCTTTCGGCATCAACGACCATATAGACATTAAAGAATAATTTGTATGAATAAAAAAGGAATTTGCCGAAAGCGGTTATCTGAGCAAATTTATTAAAATTAATTAATAACCAATTATTACTTAATATTAATATTATTATTAATCATATTATATTTCTTTTATTATTTTCAAAATGAAGGCGTCATCGAAAGCTCGTCTCTGGTCCTCAAGAGGAAAGTTTCAAAACAAATGGGAAAATAATATTGAGAAAACTTAATTATCAACAATCAAAATTTTATAAGATTTTTATTTGTAGAATTGTAAGATAAAATATAAATATGAGAAATCTTTACTATTTTTACTATCATTAGTAAATTTAATAGCATCGAACTTCTACTAATATTGATAATTTAAAAAGTGTAAAAAGTATTTTATCTAATGTTAGTAATTGGATGGACTTTCAGCCAAGAAGCGTTTACTTTTGTCAAGGAGATGACATCCTGAGAACCTAACAGATAATTTGCAAATATTTCATCAATGATTGTTTATGGGCCTGTACCCTCTGGCGGATTTGAGGATGTTTAGGGGCCGTCGAAAACAAAAAATACAATTCAATTTTGTAAACATGAAAAAAATTATTTTTTAATACGGTACTCCGATCATTTTGCAAATAAATCAAAATAAATATATAAAGTAGAAATGATATAATAAAAATTTCATTAATATTAAATTTGCAAAACAACTCCCCCCCCCCCACCGACAGTATTAACGAGGTTAGTATATTTCCGTTCTAAACACAATAACAACAAGAATAACAAATTCTTGACAAATACTGGCACAAATATCACTCACTCTTTTTAAGGTAAACTTGAATGGCTTCTAAAGACACAGAAAGAGAAGAAAATGTAAGGGTTCCTATAGATTCTCCTAATTTAATTCTCGTTTTTCACTGACGCGTCGCAGAAACAGAACAAGAAATTAAAAATGCGACCTAGAAAAAAATCCAGGACAGCCCCTCATACGGTCTTACCACTGATGCAAAGGAAGTAATAAAAGACTGTCAAAGAAAGGGGATGAAAAGCGTCAGTCACCCGGGATCGTCTAACCTCTAGAATAGAAAAGAGATAATCCCTCGCCTGTGTTTTCCATCTATTATTTTTGAAAAGGAAATTTTTGTTTTTCAAAAATGATGAAATAAACAGGGGCAGGAGGATCTATATTCGCCCGCTTTGTAGAGACCCAGTGAGGTATTCCTCCCTTCCCCCCTCTAAAGAAAAATTAAAAAACAAAATAAAATAATAAAAATAATTGATCTGCTTGTTTGCCTTTTTATAGACTCTGCCAAGAGAGAGAGAGAGAGAGAGAGAGAGCAAGCCTGAGATGAAGGAAGAGAAAGAAAGACTGACACAAGAACGGAGAAAATGCCAGTCACCCAAACCCGAGGGTCGCTCATGATCGTCAGCTGTGAGCACCTGAATAATACAAGAAAATTAAAATATGAAGAGCGGTGCAGGGCAGCCAAATGAAAGACAGCAAAGATTTTTTATATAAAATTTTTGCTTTAATACTTATAAATGTTGACGTTTCTCCTTTAGTCCTTTTGTCTTCTTTAGGACCTTAAAAAATAAATTTTTTAGACAATTACAGACAGAAACATTTAAATTTACAGGTTAATAAAATTACAAGTTTTAATATAAAATTTAGCAGAAGTCACTCACTATATGTATTGTATAACATTTAGCACGCAGGTAACTTCGTACACTCATTGCTAAATTTTATATTAAAACTTGTAATTTTATTAACCTGTAAATTTAAATGTTTCTGTCTGTAATTGTCTAAAAAATTTATTTTTTAAGGTCCTAAAGAAGACCGGAGAAACGGCATCATTTATTAAAACAAAAATTTTATATGAAAAATCTTTGGTCTTTTTAATTTAGCTGCCTTACACCGTCCTTCATATATCCAGTCATACTTTCCTACTTTCCCAAGAAATTTAAAATGGAATTAAAAACAAGTAATGTCTTCGAATTCTACTATATATAAATTCTATAAATACTTGTTTAATGATTTAAAAAGAATTAACAAAAATAGCCATGAATAAATAAAAAGGAAAAAACAAAACGTGGAAATATGAATAAAAAAGGCATCTACAAAGAATTATAAAAAATTAAATATCATCGTGAATATTTCTTAATTCCTTTTGCTTTTGCTTAAAGTTTTTCTGTTTTTATAGAGAGAGTCGAGTGAAAATTTTTTTATTGGTAAAATATTTCAGTCATCATCTTTTGAGGTCTCTTGAACTATATATATTAATAAAAATTATTAAAATAAAGAAAATAAATTTTTTTAGAAATAATTTATATGGCAGGTATTCTTATAATATTAATTAGAATTTTACTCAGAGGTCTTAGAATGTTTTACGGTCAAAATAAAATCCAAGACCTGATATGTATAGTATTTAGATGTGTCTATATGTGATCACGATAAGGGCAGAGAGACTTGGAATCATCTGCAAAATAATACTTAAAAATTACTAACTCAATATTCCTAGGATGGTAGGTCGGTTACTGTTCCTTTTTATGGCGGTCCTGAGATGTTGTATGATCAGGCTACGGATCTTCCCAAACTTTTAATAAAGAAACGTAAAATCAGAGATCTCTTCTTATGAATAAATTTTAAAAGAACATATCACAGACGATATTTATTAATTAAATAAAAATATAGAAAAAACATTACGCCATTTTTGAAACTTTTTCAGAATCCAAAGAAGAAATTTTGAAATTAAAAAAAAAAATTGTAGACAGACTTACAGCCAGAGAGAATATAATAACGAACTTATTGAGTTCGTTAAAAATATTTTCTGAAGAAGATAAAAAAATGGAATTAAGTATATTTATAAAGGAAATATATCATTAATAAATAGAGGGCTAACAATGATTTTCTGTTTCTGAAGATTGTTAATATTTTTTTTGCTTTTTACCTAGTGATTCTTTTAAATTTTTTTGTAAATTTCTAGTTTTTGGAGATCCTCAACTGACTACGCAACTATTTCCATTTTTGAATGCCTACGATACATTTATTCATTTTCCTAAATTAGAACCTTGTTTTTAATTTCAGTAAATGCAATATTTATTTAGAAAGTACATTCTGTACCAAACATAGTTTTGAATTTTTTTCTTTTAATAAATGAAAATTCTTGGGCTATTTTGAATCCTAGAGCCAAGATTATGGCCCTCTAGAATCAATGTTTACCTGGGATAGTTTTTAGCTGAGTTTTACTCCTTGGAGCTCCGAGGATACTTAACTTCTTCTACATATAAGTTTTAATTCATGATGTAACATGAATTTAAACGAATGCATTTGCTGAAAATAATTTAATTTTATTAATTGTAAGAGTCACTAATTGTTGATCACATGTCAGTTCGTAACTGTTTGTCATTGCAAGAACTGGGATGATATATTTAAATTTTAATGACGTTACAAGAGAAAAAGAAAAAGTAAAATTGCATGAAATATTATTTATTATACCCGGAGCACTACTAGAAGCCACGTGAGATTACCCCCTTCAGTCCACTTGAGTGGAACAAGTACCTCCACCAAGATTTCTCTCTTTTTAGCTACTTTAAGCGAAAAATTTCAACTAATCACAAAGAAAGAATCTGTCGTTAGAGTGGGGCAAGGCTTCGTTCAAACTTCTTCCCCCCATCAAGATTAGATTTTCTTGAAAATCCAATGATAGAAAATTGTTTAAATCCGATGGGGACTAACGCCGTCTTAGGAAAGTTTTATTTGAGCCATGATCGTTTGGGAGTAGAATACTTATATCATGACTTCCAGAAATTCATTCATTTTTGCTTGCAAGGTGGTCCAAATGACCAACTCATAATAGGATTATTTGATTTATTGCTTTAGTGATTTTCAACCTTAATTACTGTGCGGGCTACTTTTCAAGTTAAATCCGTTGAGCAACTCGATACAAAAAAATGTTTATAAAAAGCATTCTGTTAACGAAAGGATGGAAAGGATGACAACAAATGAAATTCATGCCTGAATTCAAAAATATTTTCCTAAAACAATTTTGCTTATTGATTTTTGCAAGGCAACGGCTTTTTTAGCCGGTCAATTATTTCAAAATAGCTAAAATGTATTATGTTAAGCAAAATTAAAAAAAAAAAAAAAAAAAAAAAACAAATAGTTTATTATATTTGAAATTTTAAAAGAATTGTATCAAAAGTATCAATTTTTAACAGTCTTATAAAAAATTCTTTATGTTTATTCTTTCAAAATAGCTAAGATAATAAATGGAAAAGAAGAGGATTTAACTTTATTAATTTGAAAAATGTGAAAATGGAATATGGGAAAATATGTTTATGTGCCACACTCACATCACGAGTATGAAAAAGAAATAAAAAGAAATTTGGGACTAACTTCCCTATGCGATTTATTCAATTTTATGTAAATAATTTGTTACTCTTATCCGATAAGCATTCCACATAAAATAATTTAATTTTTTTATAAATTTTTTCTTAAATATTCATCGAAAATGATGTCGCGAGCGCCGGGCTGGGGACTGCACTTCTAGAGGATCGAAAAATCGATGAGTAAGTTGGTCATTTGGGTTGCCTACCTAGCAAACAAAAAAAGAATGAATTACTGCAACTCAGGGTAGGTGTTCGATGCCAAATAGTAACAAGGAAGGCAGGTATATGAATTCATATTTGCCTGTTCCGTTAGCGCCTCAAGCAAGTAGCTTGAGATTAAATCATTTCAAAGTAGATGGATGAATTGAAATAATCAAAAGGGCTCTTATTATTAAAATAATTAAAAGAAATTTTGAAGTTTAAAGAAGATAAAGTATAATAAATGTGAAAAGTAAGGCTGATGGAGATACCTAAACTATAGAGAGCAACCAGCTATAAACTTAATTAGTCAATTATTATTATGATTACACGCCATTTAACACCACTGCTAATAAAATTTCAAGATGGTATCAAAAAAACAATAACGTCGTTTTAAGTAAATAAAATCTTTTTGAATTAACAGCATTTGAACTGATTTTCTCATCAGTTGGGTAAATATTATTAAAAGATAAAAGCTTTTGTAAATTGCTATTTTGTTTGTGTTTGTAAAGATGTAAATATTAATTGGCTTCTGAATTGATCCCTTTTCTGAATGATAAAATGCAATTTAATCAGAAGTCTCGTTTTATCCGAATTCCCCGCCTTTTTTTTCTTAGACACCCGAACACCTCAGAATCCTGCAGCCCTTTTTTTCTTCTTTTAGGTCACAAATCTTAAAACGTCACCTTTTTCCCTCCCCATGAGTCATTTCAAATTTATAATTCAAAGAATCGGATTTAGGCCTACTGCTATTACATTTCCAATTGAATTTATAGCTCTATTCGAAGCTAATAAATAATACAAAATAAAAACATGTGTGTCCGAAAGAATGAATGCAATCTTCGATGTGCGACTTTTATGAAACCAATTGGAAAATATAATTTAAACCTATTTAAGTTTATATCTCATGTATTAATTTTTTATTTAAATGAAGTAATATTTTTATAATTATTTAATGATACCAAACAGTCTCAGCTAAGATATTTTTAAGGCAGGGAGGAAGTCAAGAAGGCTAATAACTCTGCCAAATTCTAGAATTTTTAAATTTTTTTAGAGAAAATATAGACATTATTTTTACAAATAGATCATGATTTTGACGATAGGGGTGAGGGGGATGATTTTCCTCACCATCTTTCCCTTGGCAACGTTGCTGAAGCAAAAGTAAATTATAAAATAAATTTATTTTAAACAGTATTAAAAAAATTTAAAATACCGCTATGGTTACCTAGCCCGATTTAAACGTTTAAATCTAGAAAAGTTTCTAAATGAGTTAGCAGCCTGCGATTTTTCACATATATATCAAGAAGTAATGTAATTACTAGAAACATTTATTTAAATAATATAATTTTATCTCTTTACAATAAACATGCACCCATTAAAACGAGAGTAAAGAGCCGAATACCTACTCCGTGGGTAACTGGAGAAATAAAAAATTAATGAGGAAAAGGAATCAGCTAAAAGGGTGGGCTGCACTCGCAGTTCAAAATGACACGCAAGAGGCTAACAGTGTCAAAAGGAAAAACAAAATATCATCCTTTGAAATATTATTTAATGATAATAATAATAACAATAATATTTTTTTTTCTCTGGGGACAAATTTAAAGCTGGGATTGAATAAATTCACTGAAAATCAACCTTTGGAAACACGTAAATGCCAATAGTCTTAATATTAATAGTTATTTTGCCTCTGGAGAAAAGAAAAGTTCTTTCCAAAGGTTCTATCTTTGATTCTAATAGATTCGATTTTCTTCACATTTATCCTAAATTGGTTCTTTGCTTGATGAACAAATCCAGCTATGAAGATGTATGGATTGATGCAAATGCACTTAAATTAATAAAGTTAAATATATCCTGTATATTGCATTTACTATTACACACTTTGACCCATCTTTGCAGGGGTCCTCCTTTTCTTTCCTGGCTGTTTGAAGACAAATTGTTTAATATTAAATATATATATTTCTGGCCAATCTCCCTTCTTTACACATTATGAAAAATTTTAGCAAGAATCGTAACCAGGTTCTCCAGGTCCACGATCCCAGACAATTGGGGTACAAACGATTGCATAGCACTCAATCTGCGCTCTGAAATGTGAATTATTAGATGAGATTGATAAGAGGAAGCTATCATGGTACAGGCTTTTGATTTGGTTATCATTCTCAATTAATTGGTGTCCTCAAGTAGATGAATATTGAATATGCCAAAATCTGCGATTCAATGGTTTATTTGCTATTTGTTAAGCCAGAAAGAAAGTAGTTGATGGTGATGGCAGCTCTTCTGCCCTCTTACCTCTGTCCCCTGGATTTGCTCAAGGATCGCTCTTGTTTTCAATTTTTATAAATGATCTCGGAGGGCGTTTGGTGTACTCTAGTCTAGTGTTTGCCGATGATACAGAATTATCTATCTAGCTAATTTGACGATCTAGGGATGCCATCGTCGGGCTGAAAGACGATGTTGCTCGAGTTGCAAATTGGGGCAATTACTCAAAGATTAAATTAAACACAGTAAAATTAAATTCATTTAGAAATAAATAATTAATTTAAAAAATACATATCTAGAAAAAAGCAGTGGAGTTGATAATTCCAGCGCGTTCAACACATTCACTGGAGAAACTTGATAAAATAATTTAAATAAATATTATGAAATTGGATTTTGAAATTGAACCAAGTTTAAAAGAGAGAATTTAAGTTGCACATTTGCTACCTTTGGAGATATCAAAAGTATAATAAATCATGAGTAATAAATATTCAGCTCCATTAAGTTAACTATTGAATGTATTTAATGAAAACGTTAAGGCAGAATAAGAAGCCCCTTTAACCTTAAAGAGAAACTGATATTATATATAACAGGATCGAGAAATTAATCATGTAAATTACTCTGATAAAATTAATCAATCTCACCGTTTTTATTTGAAACTCAAACCGGTAAAAATTAAATAAATCCCAATGATGACTAATTAATTCATAATAATATTATTCAAAGAAATTGGATTTTTGATTCCCTCGAAAGGGCGGTAATTCATACTGAGTTTGGTCAAAAGCTAGATGCCATTAGCTAATATGCTTAAGTGCTCTAATCCTAATAGCTATCTAAATGATATATATACACCATAAAATAAAAATAAACCGAAAGCTCATTGAATTAATTAATTTACTCAGGAGAAAAATTAATTTTAGTTCTTTTTGTTTGTTCCTTTGTTGGATTAAAGATCGGCTATAAAATAATTTTCTAAATGTAAAATAAAAATAAGAGAATAAAATTAAGAATCATCAAAATATCAGGACCTTTGTATCTTGGGGTGCAAAGTGAGCAGTCATCGGAGTGGCTTAAGGAAAGGTCTAAGTGACGGAAATTACTAAAAAGAAATTTTGAACAAGGAAAACATTATTTTCAAACTATAAGTGAGGTAAAAATAAATAATTAATTCTGAAAGGAGGCTTGGGTGTCTCAACACGAATTTATTTTAAAGAAGAAAAGTTTATTTTGCATCAATTAAAATAATTTAAAATATATTTTATTAAGCAAATACCATAACAAAGGAGAAAGTTTTGATTATTCAAAATATTTTATTTATAAATTATTTCGCCAAATATTTGTGATGCGAAGAAATAATATTTATTTTGTATGAAAAATTTCTAATAACATTTTTAAACAATTAACTGAAATTTTTTATATTACAATAAACGGTATTAAAATTTCAAATAATAAATTTTCTTTAGGTTATCTAATTCCACTTTTATTATTCATTTATCAATCAAAGACGTTAAAATTAGAATTCGTTCCTAAAATAATATTTCAATTAACGAAACTTTAAGCCCAAGTATATACTAATAAATAATACTTCTCTTTTATGTTATTTTCATTCTAATATGGGTAGTTGAATCAGTATATATATAATCACTTAAATTTAGACCATTACATAAAGAGAGTACCCTAATTATGCTCTATAAATCAAACTATTTTATACCATAATTAATTTTATTAACTTTTATAAAATCCTCAGGTGAACTTTTTATTTTTATTAACACCAATTTTTACGTAGCTCCTAAAATGTGGCTTTTCACAAAACCTCTGAGGAATCTATTTTTGGAAATACTAATGTTAATATAAAATTTTCATGTGCCTGAATGGCAAATTATTCCAATTTAGGCCGACTTAATGGAAATGACATTTTGAATTTTTGAAATTTTAATTATGTCTAATAAAATCAAATCACGAAAAAATATAGTTGTAAATATTTATTATATTATGTAAAATATAAAGAAAAAGTATTAATTAAGCGTAATAGAGGAAATAACAGATATATTAAAATGACTGTCAGGAATATTAATTCTGTTTTATTTCAATTTAGTTCAATTCAATTTATACTATTCAAAACTAAATATTTTTCCTATTCAATTACAAAAAAAAATAAATAAATAAATAAATAAAATAAAATAAATTGATTATAAAAATATTTAGAGTTATTCGGAAATAAATAATATTTTGTTAGAAATATATTATTGATGTAGAGTATTATTATTATTTTTGTGGAAATGAATTTAAAACCTACTCCCTGAGGGAGTCGAACCCGAGCTTCAGCATGACATGAATATCAATAAGCAAATGTAAAAGGGCAAGATGCGGAGTTAGGATGTTAATAACTCGAAAGGAAAACAACAACAACAACAAAATTCTAAAACATAATTATTTTTTACAAAAAGTATTTTTATAAATTACTTGAATGAACTAAATCTACAACTATCAAAGTACAAAACTATGAATTTTATCTAGAGAGTTTTATGTAAGATTTGACCATCTTACCCGTCAAACCAACTATGAGCCGAAGGCCAAATAAATATATAGATCAATGCAATATACTTGTCTCGAGAGCAGCTCCACATGGAGAGGCCGGAGTTGACCGCATCCCAGAAATAGCAACACTTAGGCCCTGTTCATCCCAGAAACTTGACACTCCCCTCCCTTGACCTTACCCGATCCAAATCCTCAAGTCTACGAGCAGCTTTTGAGAGAGTTTAGCTTTATTTACTTTCATACATGAGAAAAGAATTGTTATTGAAATATACAAATTTAATATTCTTTTACAATAAAAAATCACGAATTAAGCGTCCTGTTTATATATATTTTTTTTCAATTTCGAAACGGAATTTTTGATACTTAAGTAATGCTACAAAAATTATTCCTAATGAAAGAGTCGAAGAATGGAGGCCCGAGAGCACAAGGGCAGGGGTTGCAATGGTGGCAATGCACCCGGCTCCTAGTTTCAAGCAGGCATCCCAAACAGATTGCAACGACATTTAAATGATTATTTTTTCATCCAAGCCACAAAATTTGGAAGAAAAAACACTATACATATACTTGTCTCGAGAGTCTCAATTAGAGCCAAAAAGATCCAAGCGGAGTGACTGCAGAGAATACTAAAAAAAAGGCGAAGTTCACGAAGTGACTTCAAAAAGGATGTTCAAAAAATGTTTTTAGAAATTTATGAAAATTTAAAAAAATATTTTTAACTTTTTTTTTTTGAAAGGAAGGAGGGACAGTAAAGCATCAAACAAAGGCTCATCATTTTTAGTATTAGCGCTAATATTTCTTCATATTTTTATAATAATACATTATTTTTCACAAATTTGATATTTTTTATTTTAAATGCAAATCGGTGAGTAAACTGACTTTTGGTTCACCCTATATAGTATCGGGATGTGCGGCCCTCTGGTGACACCCAGGTTCGTGTATTCTGAATGAATATTTTTAATTTATTTTTCGACTACGTTTCAGAATTTCTTCATTCTATACTCTAAAGAATAGATGAAATAAATACATTTTTATTTATTCGAAGTTAGAAGATATGAAATTTATATTTACATAAAAATGATTGAAATCTGAACCACACTATAATTTAAATTACATTTTCAATTTTAATTTGTTTGCACAAAGAACAATAATTAGTTGAAAAAAAAATATGGAGAGAAAAAGTAGAAACATTTTAATTAAATCTCTTTCGCGAATAATCAAAATAGACGATAATAATTAAACAGTTTTATGAGGATTTTAGGACATATTTTTTGATTTATAAGAGTTATTTAATTATTATTTTATTTATTTATTTGATTCCACCCTTTTCCTATTCGGGTTTGGGGCGGTTTATCTCTTTTTTTTTTACAATATAATAAAGTTATGTAAATAAAACCTCAAAATATTTGGTCGCTTTGCTCTAAGAAACACATCGAAAATTTTATCAGATCCTTCATTGCAATCGCAATAAAGTTAGTGATTTTAAATGGTTTAAATTTTTCAAATAAATAAAAACTAAAATATAATTCGTAATGAGTGCTACGTAGCTAGCGAATTGGCTTTCTACTTTTGCGATCAGTATCCGATCTCAGCTGAATTGTTTCATTATGTATTATTAAATATTATATAAAATAGATGAAACAAATCCATAAGAGGGAACTTCGATTGTGACCAGATGAGGTCTCAGGCCAAAAAGGAAAGGCATTGCAGTGCCGTGCCGTCTTCGGGGTTAAGATAGAGTTCCCAAAAATTTTATCGACGTTTTTCATGTTCTTGGCTACGCCTGGGGATTATATCACACAACTTTCTCTTACCTAGAGTGATGATCTGGCACACAGGATTTTTGCTTCGGCTCTTCTAGGTACAGCCAATTTAATTTATATCGTTCGAGAAGTTTAAGAGAAAATCATAAAAAATCTAAAAACGTATATGAGTAAAGTGGGCCACAAACAATATTGGGATAAAGTGGGGGTAAAAGTACACGTGGGGCAAAATTATGCAGGGGTGTTTTGAAAACCCTCGCAGAGTTTGATGAGCAGGCTTGTGAGCTTGTCATGTGAGTGCCAGGTGTCAAACGAAACCGCATGGTGGTATGACAGCAGCTTGAAGCCGCAAAAGTGAGCTAAGTTACTGTTTAACAGTTTTGATGGTATATTTGCAATATTTTATTTGAATATTTTGAGAACTAGGATAGCGCTATTTTTTCATCATTTTTTGTATTGATTGTGATGCATTTGACCTTTTGATTCATCAAAAAAACTCCAATGTTAGTTCGCTGACCTGTTGAACCGCCATGCAACGAAATGGCGAAATGGGGTAAAAGTTCGCAAAACCTGTGGGGCACAAGTACCTGTTTTGAACAAATTAATGCAGTAATTTTATAAATAAAGAGTTTATAATGTTTTTTGAAAATAAATTTTGTCAGTCATCCAACTTTTCTTTGTCATGGGGTATAAGTACGCACTGCGTATTTGCTCCATCGTGTGATGGGGTAACGCTCCAGCTGAATAGGCTTTTAGGCAGGATTTAGTCAAGATCTCAACCTATGAACTCTAGGTAGAATCGTGGGAATTTTTATGAAAGATTTCTCTACATAACGGAAAAATTCTACGTATCCTCACCTACCCTAAGGGTTAATACATTTCAAAGGTCACCTAATAATTCATTGTTTTATGAATTTTAATCAAAATCTTTACAGCAAATTTTGAGGAAATCTAAAAAAAAATTAAAAAAAAAAAAGTATATCAGTGAAATAGGTGTACCCGTTGGCCGATTTTATGCAAAAACTTAGAGGTGTTCACAACAAGGATACCTAACTTAAATATAAAGTTTGATCCTCGAATGTATTTTCGTTTCTGAGAAATCTTGTTCACACACACACACACAAAGTGACCATTTTGCGAGACACATTTTTTGACTCAGGGGACCTCAAAACGTGTATTTCTGATGAAATCTCGATATCAATTTTTTTTCTCACTATACATTATATATAGATTTTTTCAAAAAATTCATTGTCGGGATTTCAACAAAAATTTGTGGCCCCCTAAGTCTAAAAAATGGTTTGTGTATGAACAAATTATCTCCAAAATATAAAAAGTTCTAAGCTCAAACTTTATATATATATTTAAGCTGGGTGCCCACACCATATGCGACAGCATACCTTTCATCTAAAGAGCACTAGAATTTTATTAATGTACTTTTTAATTTTTTTAGATTTCTTTAAAATTTAATCTAACGATTTTGATAAAAATACATATCAATTATTATGAAATGTACTAATCCATATCCGACTCTAAATGCTTTGAGGCCCAATTTACCCTGGTACGTTTTTAGGTTTTTTGTGATTTTCTCATTACCAACGATTTTGATTAAATTGGCTGAATGTTTTATAAATTCGAAAAGCTTTAAGATATATTAATTATTTTCTCCCCCAAAATAGTCTGGTTGCGATTTTAAGAATCTCATAATAACGATAGGGTTAGTAGTTGCCATGATAACAAGATGTAAATATTTTTAAATCATATTTAATAATAAATGAGATTTAGATGCCATCTTAATTTTTTTTATATTCATAAATATGACTTTAGGCTAAATATGGATTGAAAAAATCAGTGATACCACTATTTATCTCTAGGTGCGGATACACCATTATAAAGAAGAAAATATGACGACACAAAAAATCTGGCGTGACTGCACATCTCATTATTTTCTCTTAGCTAACAGGTACAAAATAGCTATGTGATGTTATTCGCACTAGATTAGAAAATTATTAATAGTATCGAAATATATATGATTAATATATTGATTTAAAATGTATTATTAAATCGTCTTAATCTCAGGTTCTCTGCTTTAATTCCCTCGGCTAATGGGCAGGTACTCCAATATAGTGCAAGTGAAATTTTACTCGTCAGCTGTCACCTTATATATGCGCTGCCATCTAGCGAGCACTCTAACGAAATTAGCAAGTCAGAGACTGCAAATATTTAAAGAGGAGAATGTGTTTTATTAATCAGAGTGACCGAAAAGTAGTTTATTCGTTCGTCCAAGCAAAAGTGTCTTGATCTCAGAGTTCACGAACATAAAGTCGAATATTTGCCTCTATTCTGTCTAAAAAAAAAAAAATAATATTAGAATGATAAATTAGCACCAAGAAACAATTTTATTATAATTATATAAACAAATGCGAAAGAAAAATAATTTTGTTTTAATATTTAAATGATTCGAAGTTATTTTTGATAATCTCTTTTCGTGTTTAATATCTTTAATAAAATAGGTTGGAATTTTTTTTGGTGTTCGCAATGGAAACAAGCTGTGGGTGGGTGGAGACGTCCTTCATTCTTTTACATACTACGCATGAATAATCCGATGTTTCCCTTGTGATTTTTTTTTATTTTTTATTTCAGGATCGTTAAGACGTCGTCTACTCAAACATGTTTCCATTTGAATGCTAACATTTACTTGCTTTTATAATAATTCTTTCAACTATTCAAATTGTAATAAATTCGAGATTCTAAACTATCTCAATTTGAAAACAAGATTAATTGCAATTTGTAATTTAATAAAAATTATATATTCTAATTCCAATAATCCGATACAGTACTTACATAAATAAAATTTGTCAAAATTCACAATAGAGCCCTTAGGAAACTCTAAGAGGAGAGAGAGTTGGTGTGACGCATCGTCCTATGGAAAGGACGTTAGGAAAGATTCCCTCTCAATGATGCATTCGTAAGGAGTGCTGAGAAAGTCCCTCCTCAAACTAGGATATCTGAGATTGGATGAAAGAGTCAGGGTGGAAATAGATATAGGAGTAGTTAGTTCTCTAGAAAGAATACAGAAGGAGGAGTTAGAGATAGGAAACCAAGTAACTTCACCGGGGGGGTTCATAAATGGCTACAGCTAGAGGTCGGCTGGGTTTGAGATGTTTCTCTCTGTACACGTAAGCACATCGGATAAATAAACGGCGATCCCGGTAGGTGGCCTATACGGTCCAAATAAAATGAAACGAAATTATCAAAATTATGTTAGCAATTGTAGCATGCTTTTTCACTCACCCCCCTTAAAAATGTCGTAGCTACGACCCATTTATATAGGCATTTTGAAAAAGAACTCTTTAATAAGTATCAAATGGCAAGGGATCTCCTTTCCTTCTTGTTAGGTTAATATCCTGACCGGATATCGAATACGGATCTTAATATCGAATCCTTTGTAGGTGGAAATGAATTCTCTTTCAAGATATTACCTAACAATTTATCGAGCATTGATTCTTTATCATGGATAAACAGGAAAGTTTAACTAAAGTTATTATTTTATTTTAATCGGGATAGCCTCCAACTCTCTACTTATTTAAAATGTAAAGAAATCAACTGAATGAAAAAATATTTAATATGAATAAATAAAGCAGTGGTGGATTGAACTTAGTAGCCTTAGGGTGTTTAATAAAGATAATTAATGGGAAAGCATTTTTCGTTTATTTCAAAATACAAAATTATTTAATTTTTTTTCTAATTTCTGAAGAATAGATTTTATCAATATTTGCAAAACAATTATTATAAGAGTAAAGCTTTTTTTTTTTTTTTTTTCTTTAAGAAGAAATTCTAGTAATAAGAATTGAAGTTAATAGAGGCATATTCCTTTTTCTATTGTATCAAATAAATAGTAGTCTGAAAGATCAAGAGGGAAGATAAGACCGTATCTAGACGAGATGTGACTCCAGAGAGGAGAGGGGATGATTTGTGCCTTTTTACTTTCTCTTACCTATATATGAAATACAATATAAAAAAAGTCAATGTAGAAATTTCAACGAAAATATACGTTTTGAGGTCCCCTGATTATAGAAAAATGGGCCTGGAGTGATACCACATCACTCAGTTTTTCTTACCTTAATTAAGAGTGTGATGTGGGTTTATCAGATTTTTATGATAATTTTCTAAATTCAATTTTTGATTTGAAGTTCAAATATCGTTTCAAGAAAATATGGAAGATGAGTAAATTATGCAAGAAAAAAACCTGATTTTCCAAATCACACTAGAGAACACCTTTTAAAAGAGAGAAGCAACGGGTTCTAAAGTATCGATCAACAATTCTATATTTCCATTTTCGATCCTGAACAAAATGTCAACCCGAATGGACAACTTTGAGTGATGTCATTTTCTCCATGTATAAAGTCTCTTCTATATATGAAGTACTTTAATTTTAGGAACCGAAATTTAGAAAAAATATTTTATTACATAATATTTTTTAAAATTATTATTAATAATTTTTTTTGGCGTAGTTCTTCAGTAAAGCCAAAAAAACTTCTACCATTGTTTAAAATGCACCCTGATTTTGGCCCCTAAATTTTTCGAAACAAAGCGCGTCTTATACATAGTGAAATACTCCCACAAAAAAAATATTCAAAATTATTTTGAATTTTTAAAAGCAAGTTTTATTTCAAGGATAAAATGAAAAAAATAATTCTTTAAAGAAAAAATTCCATACGATGAATTTTAATTTAATCCGTTGACTCAATGGAATTGATTTTTTTAGGGTTTTTTTTTTAAGCTTAATTGTGACTGTTTTCTTTTAAAGAAAAAAACTTGGCTTGTTTGAGGAATGCATGATGAGAGAATAAAATAGTTATTATTTGAGAGTTATATTTGAAATTCAAGTCGCATTTCAATATTAGCGCGAGCTTGAGATCAGAAATTCAAAGACATCGCGGGAAGTCTGTGAATATTTACTAAATAATTATTTATTTATTATTATGTGACGAAATATATCGATAGGGGTAAAAATATCAAACTGTCAAAATTTGAATTTACTCTTGCAAAACTTTTTATTTTTAATCTAATATAATATACACTATAATAAGATTTATAAAATAGCAGATATTTTTCCGAGAATTAATAGATAAAAATCCCACAAAGTGAGCCGCCGAGAGGCCAGAGAAGGCGGAGCTGTAGAATTGGGTTTGCACTTTAAAGGTATTTAGCTGCTGTTTAATATAATCTTTAAAATAAAGGATTAAAACCCTGAAGCTAGCAAGCTCTCGGCAGCACTTGTAATTATTGCTTTCTCTTAGCAAAATTCCGAGTTAGAGTTTTCAACAGAAACAGTAATGAAGTCAGGAAGTGATCTGGATCTTCCTCTCGAAGTTAAATTAAAAAAACAAGGAATTAAAATAATTGTCAAATAGAAACTTAAAATTATAATATAAAAAATTAGGAAAGAAGCAGAGTCCCCTCCCCCCCTATCGCCAGGACACGACATATTGACCATGTCATAAAGAGGAAATAGGACCTGTGAGAATTTTTTTTTTTTTTCTCTATTGTCAATGAAATAGGAAATAATATTTTTATTCAATTGGTCAAAGAGACTACAATTTTTACTAATTTTGAAGTTTTGTTTTTAATTTTTTACATTCCGCTTACATAATATTATATATACATCGTGTTTATATTCGACGAGAAGTGAAGTCAGTAATCAAAAGTACAATTTCTTAAGAATTTTATAATATCGATTTAGATATGATCAAATATAAAAAATAAATTTTTCTCTTTTTTTTTTTTAATTCTTCAAATTCGATTATATTCGAGATATAGTATAGATATGGAATAAAATGATTAATCAAAGAAGCTTTATTTTATGAATTCTTTCATTTTGCATTATTTTACTTTTAAATTTATATTCCTTGTTTAAGATTGTTTTAGAAATAAATGACCAATACTTTCTCACTGAATACTTCTGAGTAGGCGACTAGCTAAACTTTTAATTCTGAGTCGAAAGCGACTCAGGTTCAAATCTACCTCATGGCAAAAATTTATCCTCCTTTTGATGATGGCTCCGGAACGGGTATCCACTCCAGTATTATTATTCCCAAGAATGTTACTCTCCCAGAGTAGCTACAACGTGTCACCTCCTGACACAAATGACTGAAGCGAACGATATATTTCATATAATGAGAAAATAAAAAATAGAAGCGAAAAAACAATTAATGTTTAAATTTAATAATTTTAAAGAATATTCAAATATTTGCTTTGGTTGCATCAATTAATTAAGAGTTTAAATTAATTTTTTATTAGTAGGGGAATTTTATTATTGTGTCTATAAAAAGGTTAAGTACCTCGGTTTTTATTAAATTAATAAAGTGTTTTTTTTTTTAATGAAGAAAAAGAATTTGGATTAAAAGAGAGAGAGAAAAGTGTATGATGGTTAAATAGAGTTTAAAAAAAAAGAAAAGGAAAAACAATACATTAGAAGATTATGACTAAATAAGCAGGGTGAGAAATAGCCTTTGGTGCTCTATACTCAAGCAATCCACTCTACAAATAAAATCTAAGATGGTTTTAAATTTGAAGAAGTGAAATAAAGGCGATTTGCAGCGAAACGTTTACAGGCTGTCTATTTTAGTCGGCTTTTAAGAAGTCAAAAGTTAAGAACCATCAAGGGATGTTAGTCGGAAGATGAGAGATTGGATCTCATTGCTTTGATAAAGAACATTTAATACACTTAAAGTTTGGATTTAAAGGTTAGCGAAGCAAAAGAAGAGAATAAAACAGATACAACTTTTTTATGCGTTCTATTTGTGAAGAATGAACACATAGGAAAAGGAAAAAAATTTTGGGGATTTTTTACTTGTTCTTACCTGTATATGTAATATGTAGTGAGAAAGCGATCGCAAAAAAATCTATATCGATATATATATATTATATAAAAAATACACGTTTTGAGGTCCCCTTAGTCTGTAATGGGTCTCGCAAAGTGGTCTCTCTGTCTGCGTGTGTGTGTGTGTGAAGATATCTCAAAAGTGAAAAAACGTTCGAGGCTGAGATTTTATAATTAAGCTAAGTACCCTTATTTATTTCTTGCACCTTGAAGCTTTTGAATAAAATCGAGTAACGGGTTCTAGTACTTTATTGATGAATTGTTTTAGTTTTTAGTTTTTCTCAAAATTTACTTTTACAATGTTGATTAAAATTCATAAAACAATTATTTCTTAAATGATCTTTCAAATGTATTATCCCTTATCCCCCCCCCCCCAAAAAAAATAGTTTGGGCCCTCTTTACTTTTTAAATTGGCTAATCAGTGAAAGGCCAGCACGGGGGCCCGATGCTAAAATCTGGCGTGACAGCACATCAGTAAACTTTCCTTCTTTTATGTAATAGGCAGTAAGTTGTGTGATGTGTTTTTCACACCAGATTTTTTTATTAAAAATGAAATAAATATATTTAACATCATATGTATGTACATATGCTAATGAACCAATTTACAACAAATTTTCTTTTAAAGTGGGAAGACAGTAGAACTAATTTTGTAAAAGTTTTCAAATAAGGCCGTATGAGAATTCATTCAATATTTAGGTTGTTTATAATATTAAATAATTATTCATTGATATAAATTTATTCTGCAAAATTTTCAGTTATAATGGATTTTTCTTTCAATTATTTTTGACATATTTATACCTAGAAGATTATTTCAATATTTAATTATTTCTTTTTATTGATATATTTTAGTAGTGGGGAATGTAAAAAGTAATCATGACATATTATTCTATTTTAAACCTTTTTACTAAATCTGAAATTTGAATTTATTTCGAGATTAAGTTTAATTTGAAACCTCCCTCCCTCTTCCACTTCCCTTTTCTAAAAACAGAATATTAAGCCAAGTTCATAAAAAAGAGAAATTTTAGATGTCTGACTGGAAGTAAACCAGACAAAAAACAACAAATTTCACTTGGCTGTTTATTTATAAATCTCGTCGAGATTTTATGAATTTTTTGCTCTTTTTTGTCCGATTGCTTTCTGATTATTAAAATAAGTTCAAAAGTTTTCTCTCTTAAATTCACATCAATTTTTTTTTAAGGAATACCAGGACATACCTGTTGATAATGGATCTAATAATAGTTGTTTGTTTATGTGAAGGTTGGTGGTTTATTAGTTCAGAATCCAATTGCGTTATGGATTAAAATATTGAATGATTGTCATTGTCTTGTTTGTGCGTGATCGGCAACCACGAGTTGTCCAAACTAAGGCTGGTATTTCTCCCCTTCTCCCCACCTTTCTCTATATATCTGTATTTAATAAGGTGACCTGAAAATGAACGATACAGGCCACCATATATATAGATACGATAGAAGAAGAAGAAGAAGTATAATTTACAGATTGTAAATCGACAATTGGTTTAAGAGGTGAATCCCCGGGCACAAAAGGACTTCGGATAAACAAACGGGATGGATCTGTGCGGTCCAGTGAAATGAAATTTAGCTTTTTGCGACCATTTAACATCAAAATACCAGATAATTTTATGCAGCTTAAGATTTGGAATAAACTTAGATTCAAGTGAGAATTTCTTCTCCATAGTGATGTTAAATAAATAATCCTTAAGTATTTCTCTTTTTTCATTTATTATTATTACGATAAGTTAGTTTCGCTAAAGTGCGTTTAATGTTCCATTCCTTGAGTTTGTTCTGAGCTCTTTGAACGCTGTACTTTTCAAAACTCCGAATCTTTCCCCATTTGTTTTTATTTTGATTATTTTACTTCGCTATTTAAAGTTTAAAAAAAAAAAAAAACGGAATTCATCTCCGAATAGAATTTGAAATATTATATCTATTTAATATTGGTGCGCTTTCTTATCTCGGTGAAGCTTTTTCGAAGAATTCGAAATAATTGATTGAATATTTGTAATATCATGGGAAACAGAGAGTAAGAGAATATAGTAAGGTGCTTTAGTTATGTCCTGTGTTTGCTTTTCCTTGCTTTTGGCCTCCTTAATAGACCCCTTCATGTAAAAAAAATACTTAATGTGACGAGTATTTTATTTATTATGTCTAAGAATTTAAATATATAATTAATTATGACTATAAACATAAAGACCCGGCGTTTGCATGATCTAATCTTATTGTGGAATAGATAAAGAGAGTATAAAATTTTTCCAATGAATAATCTTTCAAGCTTGATATTTTATTTATCTAGGGCAGCTTTGGAGTCTCAAATACCTATCTGGCCGTCATTGGTTTTATCTTTTCCTTATGTTTACGATCCCCTCCCCTCCCACCTCCACCTGCCAACAAGTAACCATAATTCTCGAGCACGCCACTGGACTATTGTATTTTATATCGTTTTTATGATTTCTAAATTTTAATAAATGCTGCGAGAAAACATCTCATGGATTTCTTTGCCATTTTCAAATGGAGATCAACGCAGCTGTAGCCATCTTGGTTTTACAGGCACACTAAAACCTACTATAACATTAAAACGGTTCTTCCATAAAAGTATTGTATTTAATTAAAAAAAAATTAACTGATGAATCAACAGAACTCGAAATTATAATGATACTTTTCTTGGCGTCTATTAATTGGGAAATTATTTATTCGGTTTACAGTAGAACTGTTAAGGAATCGACCAAATCCAGAAATCCAGAACTTGCACGTCTGCATCCCTAAGAGCCACGTTGCAAATCCGACACTGCAAGTTTGGAATTGATTGATGAATACCAAGTCCCATCCCATCCCTCATACCTCGAAAAACAATCACTTTTTCAACTAGTGCATCCACTTCTTGCAACAAAAACAATCAGGTTTTGATTTTAATCTAAGAATTTAAATCTGAGTCTAGTTGAGAGCATTTCAAAGTAGAATATCAAAACCAGCTTTGTATTAATATTATGTATCCTATAATATATCATTAATTCAGTTATATAGAAATATAAGATAAAATAGAACATGAAAAATAAATTTTAGTTAGGAAAATATTTTAATGTTATTCCTTCACGTTTGGGGCCCTTTGTCTCTCTGCGTTTTATTGCATAAAAATTAAATTAAGGTCATATTAACTATAACGCTTTATTAATTTATTTTAAATTTTAAATTAAACCATTTTTCATTATTTGTTTTTAACAAAATTTTTATATTTATAATTTCATATATCAAGATTTAAGAGATAAAAATATAAAAAAAAATCATGGAAAAATTCTCCTTGTATAAATTTATTACGTACTGTATATTATACATATAAAAAAGAACAACCCTTTGTCTTGGACAAATTTGACCAGCGAAATTCATTTTTTAATCCCGGCTGTTATACGAAGTAATACAAAATTTAATATAATATATATATATATATATTATAGAATCCGATTTCGATGCGCTGAAAAGATTTTTTTTAATATTTGAAACTATATTTCATAGCAAGGACAAGTTAAATCGATAGCCCAGTCGAGATATTAATTCATTTCATCTTTCTGGTCCAGCAGCCCTTAGGAGTTGAAAAGTCGGAAAACCACCAAAAATAATAATAAAATATACTCAACTTTGTCTATATTTTGTTTTTTAAACATATTTTCGCCTTGTTAATTATTGTTTACTATGCCATGAAATATTTCCTGCGTTGAAAAATATTAATATACAATAGTCGAGATACCCTTTAAAAAAGAAAAAATATTACATTTTTTTTAAATTTATAGGCCAGGAACAAAAAATATGTAGAGGTTCTATCAGGCTGTTTAGACCTAAAGGTACATCCCCATTGAGTCCTTGGTCTTTAGCTTAAAGTAAGGGAATGTTATTATCTATTAACATAAACAAAAAAAAAACAAAATCCCCCCTCCCCCCAGTGGCCAAAAGGTTAAAGTTATTGACATTGTCCATATTGATGACCTTATTAAGCCAAGGGGTGTGGGTTCAGATCCCAGGCAGTCCAATGAAAATTTATTTATATCATTTGGACACCATTTGATTTAAATAAATATGCCCGGATAATTTGTATCGTAAATATTATATAATTGTGATTGTTTAAAAGTCTATGTCAAAAAGACTTAAAAAAAATCTTTCATAAATAAATAATTATGATTAATTTTCTTTTTTTCTTGGAAGGGTTACTAACTATCAGAATTCCTTCCTAGTAAATTGAAGGTCAAAAGAAACAAATTTGGAAAATTTTGACTAATATAAAAATATGTGAACTATTTCATAAGGTTGTTATCTTTGCCAAGGAAAAGAAGTACAAGTACTCGTTCTTGTGAACTAGTTCTGACTAGAAATGCATCTCTATTATCGAATATTTTCATATCCTATATTAAGAAAATGCAAAATAACAAATTTTTTTCTTTAAGTTTATTAACTTTTTTTATGCATTGAAGATTTTTCCATAAATTTTAGAAAATATCATTTTTATAATATAAACAAAAAATGAGGCATTCGCGGGACTCGAATCCACCTTCTGTGCTTTACGACTGTGAGTGTTTTAATCTTTAAACTAAGCACCTCTTACGAGTTTAAGGATTTTAGTTGACTATATAAGGCAGGTGAATAGAGAAGGAATTCGCTTAAAGAGGTGCTTAGTTTATAGGGCAAACCACGAGAGGTTCGAGGCTCCCTGAATTTTCCAATTTACGAGTTTAATGTTTTTTTTTTTTAAATATCATTTTAATAATTTTAAATTTTCCTTTAAAATCTTAAATTGTTTAATTAATCAAGAATTTTAATTTGATGTTTTCGGGGGAAAAAAAAAAAAAAAATAGTCAAATCTAGAGAACGTGAACGTGATCTGTGAATGAAATTTTTATTTTTGAGCTTAATTTTCATAATTAAAAAACAATATTTTATTTATTGTTTTAAATATTATTATTATTAATTATTATTATTTTTATTTTATTGATTCCAAAAATTTTTCCTTTGACATTTTTGCTCTTCAGGCTATACATATTTACATATTTACATATTTACATTTATAAAATAAAAGAAAACAGAATTATTATATTTAAATATAACATGTGATATATACACTATTTGACATTTATTTATTTTATTTTACTCCCCGTTTCTTCCTTTTCTTCTCTTCTTGCTTCCTTAGCTGCTCTTTCACTTCTATTTTCACCTCTTCCCTTCTTAGTTCCTTTTCCAGGTTTTCCCAAATTTCATTCTTGGACGGACTCTCCTCTTGCTTGTTATAGATTTTGCCACATCTTGCCCGCGCCCATATTCTTCTTTTCCATTCTTCTATAACTTTTCTGACCCTAAATCCATTTTTATGTTATTGTAATGAAGAAAATAACTCGATCTATCGACTCTTCCACTTCCCTAGCTAGTCCTGGTTATTGTTTTAAATAATTTATTCTATTTAAAAAGATGAAATTTAATTTAGAGTACAAAATAAAAATTTAATTATATTTTTCTAGAAATAATTAAAATAAAATCGCATGTTTTAAGTAAATAAGTTATCTGAAGGGAATAAGACCCAACTTTATTTTAAAGGTTTCATAGGTTAGTTATAATACTTAAATAAAAAGGGATGTCTCGTTCCACTTTGGCCCTTCTAAAATAGTTTTTCCCTTTAAAGCTGATAGTGGAAGGAGGCAAGGTAAAAAATATATAAATGATAAAGTAAATATAAAATTGATAATTAATTAACGAAGGGGAGTTAGCTAAAAGAGCAAATTGCTAGCAGGCCTTTTGGTTTAAATTCATGACAACAAATGAATTTTATCATCTCAGTATATATCCTATATGTATATATTTTCTAGATCGTTATTGTTTGTTTATCGGTTAGAAAAATAAATAAATAAAAAAAATGTCGTTTTGTTGTTGAAGATAAACGATTTACGTTATGCTGGTCTGAGTTCGAACCCTTTTTTGAATATGAAAGTTTTTCCGAAAAAAATATATATAAATATATATAAATCACTCTATTTATTGATTTTAATCTTTAATAATTTAAAAGAATCTATAAATAAATAGAAATATATTTTTGTAGTAAGAGGAGAGTTATTTAGGGAAAGGAATGTTGGATTTAATATCTGACCAATTCATAAACCATTTAATTATTTAGAGTACAGACGAAATGAATATAACTCTCTCAATAATTCAGTAATAAAAGTATAAATAAATATAAAAGAAATTTTATCGAAATTTTAAACATAATACTAATGAAAAAGTTAAAAAAAAATTATTTTAAGATTAGAAGAAATATTTTCATGCATATTTTATTCTTTTCCCTCCCCATTTCCGTCATTCAGGCCAATGCTTGAGTCGGTCTTCACTCACTCAACCTTTTTAAACAAAATTATAACATGATATCAAGGTTATTCATAGGAAAGGTACGTAGAGTCCAAAAGAGAGTCTCCTTTTCCATGCTAAGAATGGGATTCAATGCAATAGGTCCTTGGTGGGAGCTTTCTCTCATTTTTTTTCTTTTAGATAGCGCCTCCATTTGGCATACATATAAATAATATATAAAAACCTAAGAAGTAGCCCTCTGATCTGGTAAAACCAAGATGAAGCTTGAGAAGACCAATTGTACTTGAATGACCTTACAACACCAATACCGCCGAGGCGGTAAACGAATTGGTCCGTTGAATGTTGTTAAAAGTTCTGACGTTTATTTTAACTAATAACATATTAATTATTAATAGTAAATTTGTAGAATAATTTTTTGTCAAATTAGCTAATTCTAATTTTGCCCCAGGTTCGGTTTGGTCAGGTGTGCCATCTGAGGGGCTACGAGGGGTTTGTGGGCCAGTCTGAAATTGAACTCGGGTTTTAGCGATTATGACTCGAATGACGAAAAAACCATAATTCTTGAGCACTGGAGGCTTCGTCTATTCGTTAGTTAATTCTTTTGTCAAATGAAGCGGGTTTTTGTTAGCTACTCCTCCAGGGCCGGTCTGTTTATTAGGCGAATTAGTCAGTGGCCTAGGGAGCCAAATTTTAGGTTTGCGTAATTTTTTAATTTTATTTTAACGCAATTTTTTATAATTATATTTATTTGAAATGATCTTTATTGAATATATGTAATTTTTGCAATCGAATTCATTCTACCCATATAACATACCTAAAATTAACCGTTTGTTTGCCATATTTAGTGTTCGAATCGTGTGAATGAAAAAGAAATTTTATTAATATTTAAACAAGATAATTGATTTATTAATATATTTTACATACAATATATCCTCTATCTAAGACCTTAGAGAGAGAAATAAATGAAATGCGATCATAATATAAAATTATATCGATTTTTTTTGAAAGAGCACTGAAATTCGTCCTTGACGAACTAGGGCGCTAAAAACTCTAGCGCCTGCACTACCTACTTCCACTACACTTCCCTATTAAGCGAATCTGAACCAATAGAGTTTAGCTAGCTAATAGTAACGATTCAATTGATTATTAAAGGCAGACATAATTCATATCACAAAGCAATAGAGATTAATAAACATTAGGTAGAAGGCTCGATCAATCACTATAAGTGAGCGACATACAAATTAAATATATATATATATATATACATGCATAAGCTGCTCGTAGCAACGATAGGTTTACATACTGGGTATTAATCCGGTCAGGGAACAGGGATTTATTCGAAAATTCTGCATAAAATCTGTCCAGATAATTTCAATATTGAGAGAAATCACAATCTATCTACATGTATATATGCCCATATATAAATGTATTAGAGTCAAGTGTCCTAAACGATGTGGATTTGCTTTTCAAAGGAATGTTCGACTAAATTATTTGAGATTTTAAAGATAATTTCAAAAAACGAAATGAATTTAACGTTTAGATGTAGATGTGTTTTGTTTCTGAAGAAGGCTATAAAACGAGTAATCAATAGAATTATTAAAAATTTAAGATTAAAAAAATAGGGAGAGAACCAAATGTTATCGAACTTCTACTTTTTAATGGGCTAATTTTTTAACCGTTAATATCTTTAAAAATGAATCGATCATTAGTTACTTATTTTTTGTTGTCTTTAAAACATTTTCCAAAAATACCATGCCCCTAGAAAGAATGCAGCCATGCCATTTTGCAGGGTGACCTCGACGTCTATCGCACAGAAATCCGATATCATTTCATAAAAAGATAGATGGTTTGTTACTTAGAGTGTCTCAAGGGACATTCTGCCATGCATGCAGCAGCTAGGACTTAAAATTTGTTGCCATTGTTGTAATTAAGAAGAAATATCGTAAAAATTTATTATTTGGCATTTTGAAACTAAAAGGATTTATTTATTTTTTTCGGGCCTTCTCTTCTTCCCTTATAGCCCCTTGATCCTCACGAATGATTGAGTCGTCCCAGGAAAACCTGGAGCATGGCAGTCAACGGTGCCTCGGGAAGCTAAATTTCGTTCAGGATTGAAACTCGAGAAATAAATTAAATAATTAATTAGTTAATTAAAAATAAATAAATATATATATATATATTACTTAGATACTATTGAAAGACATATGACCAAAAAGACAAAGAATACATAAGGTCCGATAAAAATAGATCAATTTTCTCGGATGCTGCTGGCCACTCAGTACAACGGTCTTTGGGGAAGAGCTGCTGCTCCCCTCCTCCTCAAAGGGAATCTATGATCTCAGAATGATAAAGAAAAACCTGAGATCATATAATATATTAATTAATCTTTATTACTATTGAATCATCTTAGAAGATATTGGGTTAAAAGAAAATAGTTAAACCTTAAATAAAATAATATTGGTTTCGAGAGCATTCGATAGTTGTTTAAAAATTCGGAGAAAAATACCCCAGCTCTCACACTCCACGTCAAAAACTAATCATTTCTCCGAATCTTTAAATAAAAATCTTTTTAAACAATGGGAAATCAAATAAGAATATTTGGGAATCGCAATTTCTCTATTTTTTTCTTTATCACTTTGTCCTCATGTAATAAAGTAAAATTATTTCTATTAAATAAATAAAGAGAGAATGATTAATTTTTTGATATTTAATTAAGAAAGAGAATTGCCTAGTCATCTGCTATGAATATTAAATATTATTGATATTGTCTCTTGAAAATGGAGTCTCTTTAATCACGCGATTCACGATACAATAAGATTCAATTAATGTCTCTCAAATCCAAACATCTTATGCAAAAGCTCCACTATTCTTTAGGTAAATAATAAAGGTGAAGCTTGGAAAATTTAATTTATCCTTGCAATAAGTCAACAATGTAGTGAAAAGATTAGTTGTTTGGAAATATAGTTTAATTTTGTATAAGAACAACAAGAAGAACACCTTTCAAGGAGGATGTCTCTTTTATTCCCGAAGAGATGTGAATAACAATTTACGAGACAATAAATTCCAATGCAATTCCACTTTGGGTGACGATAAAACACTTGGCATCATCCCCTCTCCCATCCCAATCCGAAAAGAATCTTCTTCAGTTGGGGCGGAAGTGCTTGATGGATCAACGCCGTCAAAACGATCGTCAATTCATTTCTACTGATATAATTTGTCGATTAATGGCTTTCAGATGCCCGCATTATCTTCTACTACTTGTCAAATAAAAGCCGCTAAAAGGGTTCACAATGTGCGTCCCAGCAAGGTCAAAGGTCTAACTACGACTCCAGAGCCTTTCAAAATTTTATTCAACTGGCTTTAAGAAGTTAAAACGTGGTTGTTTAGAAATTATTAATATATACATAAAAATAAAATTTTTAATATCTAAATCCTCAGGTAAAATTATTTACGTGGGTCAATCCCGTTTACATAAGGTACTAATTGGAGTTAGAAATTTTGCATTTTACCTTTGTATGCTAACCCAGTGAACCCTAAATAAACTGGAACTTTTATGCCTATATTTTCTTTATATGAAGCAGCTACGCCATCAGAGATAACATTTAAAAGACATTTTTGTTTTTTTCAGGCATATGTGCGCAGGCGCAAAATCATTATGTACAATCTGAATTTGGAATTTTGTATATGAACAAATGGCAGCAATCTGAATAATTGAAAATTTTATATACTTTTAAACTAGACTATAGACAAAGACAGAAATGTCATTTGGGTGCTCCCTCCTGTCGACATGGCGACGTTGGTGAGCGTTCCAGTGGGCTTAGCCTTTTTAAAGAAAAAGGAGAATGTATTGTATTTATGTTTAATAATAATACGACAAAAATTATGTAATAGCAGGCGGTAATTTTTAAATAAATTGAACAAAACAAATATAAAGCTGTGTGTTTTTTTTTTAATAAATCAAAATCATAAATAAAAGCATCTAGTAACTTAATGCTCTTCTGATTTTTTTTTTACAATGAAATGATTTTGTTTTTCATTACTAAATATTGTTTATAGAAAATGTGAATAGATAATTTAAGACCATCCTGTTTTTAAATACATAAATAAAAAAGAGAAATAAATTCAGAAAATTGAAGGTTTGAAAATATTTGGAGAGGGATACTTTTATCCACTCTTGTGGCTATTTGGCATGACTGGCTCTTGAGCGAAAAGTTAAACCCTTAAATTTTTCGAAAGTATCGCTTGCTGCTAGAAATTTACCCCCGTTCGTAAAACATAAATTTAGCTAGAGTTGTTGTTAAAAAGGTGAAAAAAAATAAAGAAGGATGAACTATTTTTTATTTTTATTTTTTATTTCCTTTTAACAAAACAACGGAGGACCAATCACGATTAAATTTATAAAACTATTTATTTCATTTATTATAAATTTTTAAAAAACATCAGATTATTAGACGGCATTAGTACAATAGATTAGTCAATATCTTCTGCTCACTCTTCCCCCCCCCCCAAAAAAAAAAAAAAAAAAAGAGCCTAACTAAGGTTATATGAGTGTGTTGTTTTATATATTAAGTGTTTTATAATAATCATGATATAAGGAG
>JAAAKE020111019.1:0-16730 GCA_010014785.2 Anisolabis maritima
TTGGGTTGTGAGGCGAAACCTCTACCTCCACACCAAGGGACAGGGCAACAGACACACTTAAAACGTGTATGTCCATTGTAATTTCAATATTTTTTTTTACTTCCTCACTATGTCAAATAAGAGAGAGAGAGAGAGAGAAAAAATTATTGGTCCCCGAATCAGATGATTAATTTTTATCTCTAAAACATTTTATTTTATCCCCCCCCCCCCCCCCCCCCCCCTAAAATGAACAATTTTTTGTGAATATATATATTTGCACGAACTCATACAACACACGTGCATTTATAAAAGTACTGGTCTACCAGTTAGAGAGTAACCTAAAGACTGCAAATAAATAATCCAATTGGATAGACTTACAAGCCTAAAATAAGTAGGTTGGAATGTAGAGATGCTCTATACAGACTCAGGGATGTTTCAGAAAAAAGAAAAGTTTTGTTTTCAAAATATGAATTCTTCATTTAAATGAGTTCAGCTATGACTGAAGGTATTCAGTGAAAGGGGTGTGAAGAAATAAAATAAATAAAGAAATATAAATAGACCCAGGCAATAATAAATTATTCTTTAAGAATTTTGTTCTTCAATAAATTGTCAAACAAGATGCGGTTGTTTACAAATAGATACTTTCACAATGCGTTACTATTATTTAGAAATCATTCTCACTATATTTGGACATTCGAATGATGCGCCAACGCAATATAGTTTGTTACCCAGAAAGATACCCAAAGAATCTATTATTAACAGATCTCTCTTAAAAGTATCATCCATATATTATTATTTCAAGGTAAGAATATATTGATGATATGTGTTATACATTCGATGAAATTACTAAGATACACGACGCCTTAAACATTAACACGTTTTTAGATGCGGCTATCCATCCGAATGTTGATGAGATTTTTAAAAAATACCCAATTCATTGAGCGCCCTATAATCAAACCACCCTGGAAGGTATAAAAAATTTCCTGGTCTTGAATTATAGATTTTGAAAAAAAAAAAAAAAAAAAAAAAAAAAAAAAATGTTAAGAGTTAAAAAAAAAAACTAGCATTTCAAACCTGGGTTAATGCTGTAGTAAAATTCTTTCCATTCATCGAGCCATACTTCTGCTAGTCGTGCATTGTTATGGTTAACTATTTTAGAAGTGCCTCCAGGAAAAGTATAAGGGGTAGATTTACGGAATACATGGCCAACATGGGAACATGTAGCTATCTCTAGATTCCCACCACACATCCAAACCTATAACAACCAATATAATTATCTAAAATATTAGACAAAGATAAGCAATAATATTAAAAGAAAATTTCCAATAATGCTTTTATATATTCATTAGAAACTTATTTTAGGATTTCTTTTAATTCTTTTTTTTTAAAACATTGGAAAGGTTTGGGATTTACTTATTAAAAACAAAATACAAAGTAATTATTTTGTATTAAAAGAAAGCCAAAAAATGAAGTTTTTAAATATATATATAACTTTTTAATTTAGAATATAAAATAAAGTGAATAAAGAGATTATTTTACCATTTATCATTAGTTGTTCACCTATTTTAAGTTATAAATTTCTAAAAAATCAGTTAGAGAAATGACCCAATTTCATTATATAAAACTGTAAGATGTTTATTTTTTATAAAGATGAGACGAATCCTTCTTATAAGAATAGTATGAAAAAATCTCGTATTTAAAATAAATTAATTAATTACCATTATCCACCACCAGTGAAATTGCAACAAATGCCATCTTTTATTGTTAGTGAACAATTAATTCTATGGATTTCACAGAATTTAAAATTTCTAAAGTTGTAATTTAGATTAGGATTCGAAAGTTTCAAATCACGATAAAAGAACTAACAGAGTGTTTTCCAAAACTTAGTGTACAGTCTTTCCATTAGCACTTTCTTGTATCGTTGCTCACTTCAGTCAAGTGGACATTTTGGGCAGAAGGCAATGTAAATTTAGGGAAAATGAATTGCCATGTGGGTAGGTGAATTATAATTGCACTTCATATAATGTAGATGTGACGTCATATTGAGGGAGCAAGGCTGAATATAGCAATTTGTGCGCTTATTGGAAAATGGTCATAAGATTAATGTTAATGTTGAATTCTGTTAAAGAATTTTTAAAATCATTAATTAAAATTCCCAGTGTATTGGATAATATCTTCACTAAAAATTGTTTTTAAGATTTCATTTATTCAAAATATAATTCTACTTTTACTTTTAGATATTCAAATTCGCTTACTTCCAAGCGAATTCAAAACAAGACTTGAAAATATTGATAAAATAATTTTATTTATAAAAATTATTTTTTAAGTAGTGTGTAGAAGTGATAGGACATTGTGCTTGCTTATTTTTACACAAAATTGGATATTGGTGTAACTGCAAGTCTCCCATTATGAAGACATGGAGTATCTAAAACATTATTCTCGCATGTTTATAAATAAGAATGAATATTTTAAACTTCTTCGTTATAAGGAAAGTTTGGATATTTAGATAACCTTGCTTTTTTAGTGATTAATGTGTAGAAAATATTTAAAGAAGAGAGATAAAAAATAAAATTTTCTATATCGCTCTATAAAACGAATCCAAGTTTTAAAAAAATTAATTCGGCATACTGAAAAAATAATTGAATAATAAAGAGCAAAAAATTATTTTTAAATTAAAAAATCTTAAAAGGGCAAATAAAGAAAAAATCGCGTTCACCAATTCCTAAATTAAAATTAGTTGCGGCACACATGCTTCTCAGCTATAAATTAATAATATGCAAGTTAATTTTAATTATTAATATTTTAAAGAGTTAGTTTAATATAAAATAAAATTTTCTAATAAACTTTTATATTTACATAATATATATTATGTATATTATGCTTTGAAAAAAAAGTTTTCTTTCATTAACTCAATAGAAAAATGCAAATAAAAAATTAATTTTTATGATAAACTATTTTTCAAAGGATGATATACATATACTTGACGATTTTAATCTCTCAGCTATTTCTGGCTCATCCTGTATGAATATGCTATCCGAATCGGAATAAAATCAAGTTTTTTCTCAAGTGCCTTCGCATTATTCGAGATTATACGTCCTATATACAACTCTATTGAAAATTTCTTTCTTATTTTTATTGAAAAATTATACATTTTCCACCGGAATTCATTCAAAAAAATTTTTTTAATGTAAATTCTGTATAAACTTTAATTTTATTTTGATACGGACAGTATATTAGAATTAATATTGAATTAAAAATAATAAAAGAGAAAATTATTTCAAGAGGTCAACCATTATATAGATTCTCCACCCGCGGGATTTTCATGACTTGAGAGACACAACTCAAAACCAACTCTAATCAACATTTATTTCTATCAATCAACTAACTATCAAACAAAAAAAATTTCCTTTCTATTAAACATTTTGCAAATTCCTTTTATTGATTATTTATCAGTTCCTAATCCGCAAAGAATGTCGAATCCGACGAATAAATTTGTTTTTAAATATTTAACAAATAAAAGCTTATTATCTCGAAAATCTTTATTTATCAGCATTAAATTGAAAGTGTTTATAAAAGAATTCAAAAGTGATTAGTCAAACAAAAAAAAAAGAAAGCAAGATAGACCCTGGCTGAAATATTAAAAAGCTTTTGCAAAGCGTGAATTATTAATTCGTTGGTGAATCAAATTTAGCCCGAGTTTCATTTTTTATTTTTTATTAAAACATTTTTATAAAAATTTTTTCTATATAGTTTTAGAGATTTTTGCTAGCAGATGGGAGTTAGTTATTCTTTATTCCCCTGTCGTCTGGGCACTGCATAGTGGGCCTTTTACACTTAAATAAGTCATTATTCATTATACGATAGGGAAATAAAAAAAACTCATTCTATTAACAAAATTTTCTTGAATCTATGTGAAAAATTAGAAAATATTTTTATAATATAATGGGATAAAAATTAAAAATTAAAGCATTATTTCGTAGTTTATATGATTAATATGATTTTTTGAGAATAAATTATGAATATTTTTTTACATTAACTGGCAAATATTTAAAATTAAATATAAATTTTTAAATTTTAATATAATTATCTAAATTTTGTATTCCCTTTAATATAATTATTATGATATTTTAACATTCACTTATATGTAAATAAAATCTAATTTATTTATTGATAAAATTTTATCTGTTTTGAACACCTATTTTTGTTTGAATAGTGATTTATTCCTTTTCCTCATCCAAGGTCAAAATTAAAACGTTTTATTGTAAAACTTTGAAATTCTCGAATATAAAATAATTTTAGAATATTAAAAAAAATCCTCTTAAAGAAAAAATGTTCCTACGAAAAATTTAAAAAACTGTATATAAATTTCAATAATAAATAATATAGACGAAAAGAAAGAAAAAATTTTAAAATAAAAAAAAATATCAAATTTAAGTACAAGACAAATTTATTAATCAACCATCTATTAAAAATAAAAACGCTGCATCAAAATAAATATTTAAAAAACTCAACAAAAGAAATATTTGGCCAGTCATAACTTGATTTATATTTCACAAGGCTTAAAAATAATAAAATATTAAACGATAAAAATCGATCAAATAGAGAAAAAATTTTCAGCCTAGTAATTAAACCCAGGAACTTTGAAATAACGTTCGATTCCTAAGTTTTCATGAATTCAAAATAAAATGAATATAGTGAATTTTTTAATAGTTATTATCCATTTTTCTAACTAAATTTAAATTTAACTTATTTTTTGTATTGATATTGTATTTTAAAAAAAAGCTTGGCTTTTACACTGTTTTGGGCTAATAAATACAATTAATGACTTTTTCTATAAAATTTATTTTGTTATTAATTTTCTCACTGAAAAGGGGAATGAGAGCGGAGGAGTGCAAATGCCTCCTAAATTAATGACTTATCAATTTAATCTAAATATAACCGAAATGCCGTTTACATTCAGAGGCTCACTCTGGTGAGTACGTGAATGGCGACCACGAGTTACCCGAACTAAGGCTGCTATTTCTTCTACTTCCTCTATGTCTGTCTTTCCTAAACTTATTAAGTGTCAGGCTGTGCATTGGGCTGGCTTATTCATTAATTTGGTCGAATTTAATTTTAAATGCGGACCTTGAATCACGAGGTGAAGCAAAGGAAGAATCCCGATTTTTTCTTTCTTTCTTAAATCATAATTTCTGACTATAATTTTTTTATTTATATGGTTTAATAAAATTGAATTATACATGAGAATAACTTTAAAAAAATAATCATTTTTAAACAATAAAATATATGAATTTAATCATGATAATTTTCCTATAATAATAGCAGGAATCTTTTCGGACTAGCAAAATAATTGAGTTTGTTTTGTTAGATTTCAAGTTAGTAAGTACCTTCCACACTATAAATTTATCAAAACTTCTAAAGCAAAAATACCCAGCGCCACAGACAAAATTGTTAGTGTTTTGATTCTTTCATTTGAGATGAAGCTCTACCTGAATTCATAGCAAAATAAAAATCACGCCACTCGTCCATCCAAACCTCTGCAACTCTAGCTGCATTATGTAATACTGTTCTAGATACACCTCCTGGGAATGTATAAGGTGATTTATCACGAAAAACATGTCCAACATGAGAACAAGGAATAATTTCCAAAACTCCTCCACATTGCCATACCTGCAAAATAATCTCATTTATTAAAAATTAAGAAGACACTCATATCAGAGATATGCGCCCGCCTGAAAGTAAAATTTTTATTAATCTAACAAAAAAAAATTAACCACTCACCCTGAAAGACATCTCTAAATTTTCTCCTCCCCAAATGTCCATTCCTTCATCATACGCTCCAAGTTGATAAAAATAATCTCTATCAATAGAAAATAGACCTCCTGCCATTGTTGGGGTGTGAAGTGGTGCGGTACGATCGTGATTCCTCCGCTCGAGTTCTCTTTGAGGTACCCGATACCTAAAATCCAAACAATATTTATAATAAAAGCGCAAGTGCGCTGGCCACCAATACTAGTGGAGTACAAAAAAACGAACATGAAAAATTCTTTAAATTATTTACCATCTGAAGTTCAATTTCCAATTAAAACCACCCCAAGTCATATCCGACGCAGGTGTATATTCAAATGTTTCATCTGAGATGACATCAATGATCGGACAAACAACTGTTTTTCTAAAAGAATAAAAAAAAATACATGTATAAATATTGGATGGATTCAATTTTAGAAACGGTTTTCCCATAGGCTCTTAGGCCACGAATTGGGCCTTTTGTGACTGTTACTGGGTGTGCGATTATCTCTTACTTTACTATCCCAGCATGGGACTTTTGGCAAAGTTGAATATTTTTTTGCAGCAAGTCGGACCCGAGCCCGAGTTGGGTTGTATCTTTAGATCCGAAAACCAAAGCTTATCCGATAGCCACTCGCCTCCTCATATATATATATATACATACATATATAAATATTAACTCATTGAACTCAGTGAAAATTTGTTTTTTGACCATCAAGTAAAATCATTATTTTATATTGGATCTTTTTCATCATTCATAAAACTTTTATTATGTAATTGGCACATATAGTAATCTTTATATTGAGAATTTTTTAAGAATATTAATTCTTCAAAACGAAAAAATAAAAAGACCTTCTATTTTGGCGTCTCAAAAGTTTACAGTACTTTAGTCATACAATGGAAAAATTTAATAAATTCAGAAAAAATTTATTTTAATGTGCATTTAAAAAAAATTTTTATCTACACGTTATGAATTTATTCAAAAGTAATTTTACCTTAAAAATAATCCTAAGGTTTGAGATTATATAATAATATCAGTCTGATGGCCCGATGTAATATAAAACAATATAAATTGGGCAACTTATTGAGTCGTATTCCTCTCTGGCCATTCCTAAAACTAACTTGTTTTTTTTTCTAAACTAGAATTTGTAGTTTTTTTCAAGTGTGTTTGCTGGATCACCTTCTGTATTCCATCCAGCAAACATACCTATAAAAAACTTACAAATTTTAGATTATATATATATATATTAGAGGTGTCTCATTTAATTTTTAAAATAACGTGCCGTCGTATTTCGTTCGAGAAATTGAAATTGCTATTCAGAGTGGGTCCGATTCCTCCCAATGCAACACGAAATTTCATTAAAAAAAAGGAAATTAGATGGAAAAATTATAAAAAAAAAGTCTTAATGGAATTTCCAGTAAAAACCACTTGCAAATTTTATTCCCCCTCTTTCCACCCCCTAATAAAAATCCTGGCAGGGCTTTTGTTACCTGAAGAAGGCAACAGAATAAGTAGCTCAAACAATTTTTTTAAATAAAAAAGATATTGTGTTATGTAGTAAAAATTTAAAATCTTTATCTAATCTAATTTGTATTAATTCTAATCATAATTTGTTTAATATTTTGATAATTTTTTTAAACATCTTTAGTTTCTGAATTTAATTTCTTTCATCTTGATGAAGGTAAAAATATAAAAAAATTAATAAAAACCTGTTTGCAGCAATTCTTGCTAAAAGTGGTTCGAGCCATCCTTCGGTGCATTCACAATGAGCATCCAAAAATGTTATAACCTGGCCTTTGACATGTTTAGCGCCAAGTAAACGGGCTCTTATGAGACCAGAACGGGTTTCTGTGCGAAACACGTAAACGGGCACTGGCAAATCTTTAACATAATTTTCTAATTTCTCTTTCAAATGATCTAAAAAAAAATAAAAATATTTTTCTAATTTCCACATTCTATTTTTTTTGCTTTAAATCAAAAATATTTGAACAGATCTTTAAAATTTTGTGTTTTTAAATTGTTTTAGGTAATTACCACTTATCAAGAATAAATAAATTAACATATATATAATTTATAATATGACGAAATTAATAAAGTAAAGAGACTAAAGATTTTTTCATTATTTATCATCAAGGTGCGAAGTGAAATATTTCAACAAACTTTCTAAATACAGCAGCACTTAACGCAAATGACTAAGAGAATCACGTATATGAACATCATAAAAAATTCCTCCTCTCAATTATTATTTTTTTCTTTTTATTAAAACAATTTTTTATTTAGGTGTGAATAATTTAATAGTAAAAAATAGATTTGTAATGAATAAATATTTATAAATGACCGGTTGCAGATATATATATAATATAAAAATTTCCTCAAATCAATTTCTAATTTTTTTTTAATAGAGAAAATATATTTTATAAAATATTTATAAAATGAAGTTATTGGGCCCTAGGTCCTAATAATACAATCTGTTTATGGATTTTATTTTTGTCAGGTTGATCACTGAAAGCTGATAGAGACACTTGGATAGGGATCACGAGTTATCTGAACTAAGACTAGTATTTCTTCTTTATCTCTCCGCCCTAAATAAACCGCCAGGTGTCCGGACTATGGGAGATTGATACAAAAATTGACATATCTTTGAATGGTGGTCAAATATTTTTTAAGAGATTATTGAAGCGGATTCTCTTGATTTCTGAACCCAGAATCTCTGTGTTATTGGAGAAAAAAACGAATTTACACTTAGAATTGGTGAAGAGGAGTTTTAAGCTAAGGAAGTAGCCCCTGCGTGTCGAAATATCGACAATTAAGAGTTTTTTTACAGAGCTGCTCGTTTCTTGGCTGAAACATCCTCTAATTTGACTACTATAGTCACCTTTTTATTCACCAGATTTACACTTACACTAGAGTCCTTCGCTTAATCCAACATAAAAATAAGTGATCAAATCAAAAAGTTCATCTAAATATATTATACTCTATATATATTGGCGGAGCGTCCGGTGGTCTGGTGCAAAGGAAGCAAGCACACCGATGCCCCGGATAGGCTGGAGATCGCGGTTTCAACTACCGAGGGCCAGGGGTCGCTTGATCCAGTCACAAAAAATTTTATTAAAAATAATTAAATTAAATTAATAAATTTAAATTTAATTTAAATTAATAACTTGCTTCAAGACATACATTTAATGTTTATTTGGGATTCATAAGAATAAATCTCAAAAAATCATCTACAAGTATATTATATTCTTTTTAAAGTACCTGCCAAAATATAGGAGTATCAAAGTAATCTTCCATTTTATTCACCTTATTTTGTGTACACGGGCCTAAATGTGTTTATTTCATATGTGTAAACATTTAATATTTCAACAAAAAAATATCTTGAAAATAATTAAAAACCTGTATATCTAGAGATCACTGTCATATGCCGTTTTATACACGATATTAAAAAAAAAATAAAGAAACAAAGTAATCACATATTTAAATATTGAGGAAAGGAATTTAATTATGATTATTTTAAAATAATTGCTTCTAGAGTGAATTTTTATATACATGGAAAAAATTTGCCACGTACCGCCTGATAACCTTTCACGTTCCCCAGGGGGGATGGGAACATATTTTTTCAATCAAACACATGGGTTCTTATTTCGATGATAAATAAATGGATAATCTGTTCAATTTATTTTTATCAAAGTATTTTTTTTTAAAAGAAGCAAACCTCTAGTACTGGCATCGTCAACCAAAATAATTTCTCTGAGTAAAGGTCTAGGTGATCTGTTTATAGCGCTCCAAATAGTTCTTAAAAGTGTTGACCATGCTTCATTATGAAAAACTATGACAATGGACGTTGTTGGTAATAAAGATGGATATTGTTTAGTTTTACAACTAGGAGTAATATTAAAAAAAAAGATTAAAATATGGTTTAGTAAATTAATAAAAAATAAATGAGATGAATACTTGCCTTGGAAGTCGCACATCAGTTAAAGATCTGTTTAGAGAAATCATATCACTTGCTAATAAATTAAATTGATTAAGTTTGAATTTTTCTTTCATAAGAGATTCCTTCTCTGGAGGGATGATGACAGGTTTGCCCATTTCGCCAGGAAGACCGAATTGTTCCTTAACAACAGGGGCAGGTCTCCATCGGCGAAGTTCCGTTCCTTTTTTGGAAGTCGCCTCCGTTTCTTCCTTCCCTCGATCACGAAGTTGTTCATACAAAATTCCCCGGCCTTTTGTATTTTCTTTATAAGTATTCTCGGTTAACTTTTGTAACGAATTAGCATTGTCTTTATTCAAATAGTTATCTGAGCAACCCCAACCTGACCCGCTTACACAATCAGAATAAAATGATATTACAACAACATCTACTAGGAACCAAACCAACGATGTTAGTAAAATTATCTTACAAGTGTGAAATTTTATTTTAAATGGAAACATTATATAAATTTATTGAGATCTAAAACAAAATTTTATTAAATAGACATTTTAGCAAAGTTATATATCACAAGTGATATGTTTATTTTTGAATTTAAGTAAAAAAAAATAAAAATAAAGGGGAATAATGTATGAAAGTTTTTAAATAAAAATCTAAACTAAATAAATAAAAAAAAATTCAAAAATAATCAAACGATTGCAAACATGTTTATGATTTAAAAAAAAATATCAAAAATATATATAAATCATGGGACATATAAATGGGGGAATATTTTATATGATTAAAGCCATCGTTAATGAAAGGTGGTTAACTAAAAACTAATACTTAAGAAAAGTTATTAAATTAAAAAGATGTTCATAGCCACGTCACATAAAATGGTTAGATATGACAAGTATACAAGAAACTGGTCTCAAGTTAGACTCGACACCTTTATCGAATATTTCTTTTTTTTACTCACTAGACTAACTTCACGATTATATATATAAAGATATTATTTATATAACAATATTAATATTAATTAATTGAAACAAATAGGTTATGGTTATTAAATAAATAAAAAATTATTGGCCTATTAAATAAATTTTTGCTCTTTTTTCAAAAATTTCGAGGGATGATGGCCCTTGACCCGCTTCCTCCTATCGGTTCTATATCATATTGTTCCAAAAGAAAGAAAAGAAACCGACATAATTAATTCAATTTTCTTTGAAAAAAAAAGGATTTTTATTAAAAAACACCTTTAAAATAGTAGTAAAAAATATCTTTTTTAAAATAAACTCGAGTTTCTATTCTAAAAAAATTCAAAATAAATAGTTAAGAAGAGCTCTAAAATTTTCAAAAAACGACCAAATCAGCACTACACGAATTAATGCGCCCTCTCCCCATCGCACCACATCTACAAAATGGAAATGTAATAGTTAGGCTAATTCTTTCTCTCCCCCCCCCCCCCTTGGCTTTATTTTTAAAGAATTCTTTAAATTCCGGAATATAGATATTCTTTAATATTAAAGCTAACCCTATTCTGAGTTTTTTAGTGCTGCGCTCTTCAGGAAGTCAACGAACTAATACATAAATCATTTCTAGAAAATATCTTGAGTTTCTCCTCTTCCATTTTGATCGGTGTCCTTTTATTGACATTTAACTGACAAATGGAAATAAAGTACATTTCATTTTAATTAAATTAAAAGTAAAATCATATGACTTTAATTGAATGAACTTTAAAGAAAACGAAAAAAAGAAAATGTCTGTGAAATTATTAATATTTTTTAACTTTTTGTTTTTTTCCCAAATTGTTTCTGTATTCTCTTCGGAATATATTCCGGTTTTAATATGGACTTATAAGTAAGTATAAATTAAAATTTATATATTTTTAAATAAAGTTATATATATTCTTTCAGTGGTGTTGAAAAAACCAAAACTCCGGCCCTTCAATATGTCAGTGGAGATGAATTTGCTGAATATTTAACCAAACACTTCAGAGACAAGACATTATTGTTTTTTTCAGAAGAAAATGTTCGTGAGAAAAGATTTATTTCTTTATTACACTATAAACAGACTTTAATTTGCATTTTTTTTTATAGTTAAGCAGTGAAGACTTTGGTTGGAGAGACACAAATGGGCAAAGTTCTTTCGAAAGTTTAAAAAATATTTTTCTAAATGGAGGGAATTTAATTTATTTCCCAATGGTTCATAGTCCATTGCATTTTGTACAAAATTTAGCACCCGATTCAAAAAAACTCTATGTGGATGTTTCTGAAGCCGAAAATATTAATAATTTAAATCTTTACAATCAAACTTATATTTTTGTAAGTTTAGGTGATGCTAAAAACGATGAAAATAGGCCTAATCTTCTTAAACGACATGGTATTTTTTTCTTTTAATAACAAAATATTTTATGATAAAGACATTTAGGGATTTAAGAAGTATTATCCCTTCTTTCTCAGAGATGTATTTTACACCTTACAATAAGGAGCTCTTGGAAAAAAAAGTAATGGCCAATCTTTTGTGGCTTCATGCCAAAAAAATAAATTGACTTCCGATGAAAAATTACTTCTCTTGTAGAATTATAATTTTCTAATTTTCATCCTTTTTCTTCTTATGAATTTACAAAAAAAAATGGCCAAACAAAAATTTCATTTGAAAAAAAGTGTAAAATGTGATAAAAAAGTCATAATAGAAAATTTTTTGCTATGCCCCTTCTCAGAAAATGATTAAAAAAAGTCTTCCAATCTTCTCTTATTCCATGTCTCTCATAAAATTCTACCATTTTTAAAAATTTCTAAATTCTTAAAAAATAATAAAAAAATTTGTTTTTAGATAATATAGTGGCTAAAATAATACAAAATATTCTTAAAGAAAACAACGATATTGTTTTTATATATACAGCCAAACATTCGTCATGGGTATTACATTTTTACTATAAAATTTTTTTATAAATTTATTAAAGAAAACATTTTTTTAGTATTCTGGGGAAGATGTTTCATATAGGCCTCGAAGACATTTAATGGCCCAGGAAGAGAACCAATTTTTAAATGGATCAGATGAAGTCTATATTTACACTGAAACTCCTCCTATTCTTAAAATTAAAAATGAAATAAGGTTTGTCAAATTTTAATATAGCCTTAGATTAAATATAAAATGAATTAATATTATTTCAGCCTGAAAGATGTTGAACTTACTGATGTTAATGAAACCAATCATAAGATGATATTTTCAGTCATGTATCCAAATGACATTATTCTAAAGTAAGTTATTGATTATATAATATTTTTGGGCCAATAGATTTAATTTCTTCTTTCATTATTTATTAGAGGACCATCAGATTGAAAAATTTTTTAAACATATTCTTAGAATTATATTTTTTTTAGTTTCCATTTTACTGGACATAAAGAATACTATTGGTATTTAAATCAAGTTGAAGTGATATTCGAAGAAAATTCTTATATACTGGAAGCAGAAGGCATTGAAGCTCCAATTTATCATTCATATCATTGCAGCCAAAAAGTTGTTTTCAAAGGGCCTAAAGGGGTATCGCTTACATTCTCTGACATCCAGGTAATAATATAAATAATAACATTTCTTAAAATTATCATTAAAAAAATTATTTTTTAGGTACAACCTTTTCTTTCTACAAATAAATTTGGAAACGCTTATGAATGTTATGATTATATGACTGCCCCTATTTGGTCTGGATTATTTGTAACAATGATATTCATTTTAATCATGACACTTGGAATCGGAATGATTTTAGACATAAAAACAATGGATCGTTTTGATGATCCTAAAGGAAAATCTATTCCAATTAACGTAGCTGAATAGATTTATATATTGAAAAAATCCATTTAAATATAAAATTGTTAGAATAAAATAATAAACGAAAAAACAGATTAATTTAATGTATACATATATATAGGGCTATAAATTTAGGACAGGCTGGCACACTTTCTTGGACAGAGCCATAGTCGGGAACACTTTAAAAAAAGGTCAGATAATATTTCGAGACTTTACTTTTACTTTTTCGTCATATATGATTCATTCTAGAATGCAATGTTTTTCTTCCCTATAAGAGACTATCATACGATATATATAAATGGCAAATTTCTTAATCCTTCTCAATTATTAAATTTGTAACATATTACTTTTATTTATATACTTTAGGAGTGGCATTTAATGCGCCAGTCTATCAAGGCATTAACTTAAATCGACAAAGTTATCATTTTAAAATAAAAAATAAGTGACTTTTCTATAACATCCCGTCTAAAATTGATCCAGTCTAAATAGTACTTCATTTAAAGTTCAAACTAGAGAAATCAAAATATCTCTTTAAATATTAATAAAGTTCAAATGTTGAACAGCTTTTGTTTGTTTTATATTTTTTACTCTTTATAGTCTTCTCCTATCTTCAAGGGTAAAGATTTAAAAAATTTTTCAAACAGAAGTTGTTCTAAATAAATAATGAATGAATAAAAAATTATATATATGGATATTATTTGCTAAAGCTAATTAGAGAAATATTTTGTTTTTTTCTTTTTGAAGTTGAAATTAAGAACACTTCGGCTGGATCACTTGTTGTCAAAAGTTAATGTTGCCTTTGGGTTTTAATTAAAAGTTTATATCAAATATTTTCGTTCGGCTCCAATCATATCTAGAGATGCTTGACACACTCACACACACTGATAGACTGGGACCGTTCTGTTTTTATAAGAAAAAAATAAAAAAAAAAAAAAACCATGAATACTCCTAGGTCGTATAATAATTTCTATGGATTTAACTTGTTCATTGTAGACGATATATGTTTAAAGAAATTTGAAAATTTATTAATGTAGACAATAAACATAGTTTTCTAAAGTAAACTAATCCTCCAAAGGCATCTCTCAAAGGTCCATTGGATATATTCCTGGGCAGATCTTTCCGGAGCGATTACCTTACATCTCGATGACATACTGATATCGTGCCATGATTAATTTAATGCTTTATATTTATTATAATAATAGATGACGTGTTTTTAATACTGTTCGATCTACACTCTTGATTATTAGATTTTAGAATCAAAGCTATAGAGTAAAGAAACCAAAGAAAAAGTTGTACAATTGTGAAATTTTGTATTCTATAACCGCTTTTTCTAGTCGTGGTGAGATTATTTTTCATAAACCAAAGTTAGATTATTTTTTAAGGATTAAAAGAAAACACATTCCATTTGGAAAATAGTCATTTTATTTTTTTCAAAAATATTGTAAAGTTTTAATTATTAGAATATAATTTTCAGGATGTGATGTGACAATTATTGTTTAATAGTAAAAGATAATCGGATCAATCTGCTCTTTTCTTATAATATATAGCCAAAGACTAATTGTATCGACAGAAAAAAAAATGGAAATTGAACAAAAAAATTCAAAAGTGCTTAGATAACACGAAAATGGACAAACGAACTTTTTTTAAAGAGAAAAGTAGGAAATTGAAAACCTGAACATGTGGCTTTAAGAGGCTGATTAATCGACTCTTAATAGACACTTAAATCGGTTAAACTAAACTACATACCACAAATAGAAATTCATGAAATACTCATAAAAGTTAAAAGTATTATAATAACATTAAATTATTAAAAACATTTACTTACGTTAGTAAATGATCAAATTCATCTCTAGTGGATCTCAGACTGGGAGAAGATATTATAATCAGTATGAAATTATTTCTCGATTTTTTAATCCAAAATTTATTAAATTTACAAAACATTTAATTAAAAAATGTTTTTTATTTGGTTGTATCAATTTAAATTAGTCCCCTCTTCTCTCCAATTGATACATGCGTAAAAAAATTAGAGAAAAAATTATATGTTGAAAATGAATGAATTAATTTATGTTTAAAAATTAAAATCTATTTTATTGTTTATAAAAATATATTTTAATAATAATTTTGTTTTATATTTATTTGCATGAAAATAATTTTTTGTTTACAATTTACTTGTTTGCGTTGTATATTTATGTCTTATAAATATTATATAAATGTTAAAAATTGTTTTAATTCACTCAGGGGCTCACACTTAGTGAGTACGTGGATAGCGACCACGAGTTACTCGAGCTAAGACTGGTATTTTTTCTATGGTTCCCTATATACCAGCCTTCCTCCCTCCCTAATTAAACGACAGGTATTGGGCTCAATCTCAATATTTTTCATATCCTGAATCCAACTAAACCAGGGAAACGAGATAAAGACAAAAAATGGTTTTATATTATTATAAAAATATTTTCCACCTAATTTTTGTTAGTTATTGTTCTTTTTATACATATAAGGGAATCGCTGAAATAGCGATTAAAAAAATCGCTATTATTTGACTCCTAAATATTCATTTCTAATTTGGGTAATATAAATAAAAATAGATTTTTAATTTTGAAACTTTTTTATTTAAATTTAGGCTTTTGGTTCCGTTTTAGACAGAGTTGCATAAATATTAAGAATAATTTATCTTTTATTTCAAATATTTGTTGAAACTTGGCTTATTTATACTTTTGTTTTTCAAAACATATATATATGAATTATATTCAAATATTTTTATTAAATTAAGTTAAATTAAAAATATTTTTCATTTATAAAGTAAGAAGGGTATTTATTTGGATGTGTCATAAAATTTTTATTCACACTTGTTTTTAAGGTAATTATAAATAAATCATTTAAATATTTTATTATTATTTTTTTCCAGAGATTAAATTAACTTTTTTTCTGTCATCTCAAAATGCCCTCTCTTTATTTATCTGAATGACGCCTCTTTATATCTCATCTCTGACATTTTCGATTAGCCCGCCTAATCTTGTTGACTTATAAATTTCATTTCGTCTATATTCATTTTTTTATTAATTAATTTTGGTTGATTTAATATGTCTTTATATACATTTGGTACGAAATTAATAAATAAATAATATTTTCTAAACTATCACATCGATAATGCAATAGGTTAGTTTTCCTTTAGATCAGGGCTTCTTAAACTTTTTTATATAGCGACCCCCTTCAAGCTTAGGAAATTTTAAACGACCCCCTCCTCCA